>JAVJIF010008733.1:0-174689 GCA_038442645.1 Agave tequilana
AAATATCATTTTTCACATCTGACAATATCTGCATCTGTATCCATATTCAAATATTAGAAGCAGATACGAATATGATAAAAGTAATATCCGATCCGTATCCGAGCTATTGGCACCCCTAGATATAACTATCTTCACCACACAAGTTACTTTTGTGATTCTTACAAATGATTCATACTAGAATCAACGATATATATACTACCAACCCCAACCAATTAGAATAAAAGCCTTTCTCACTCCTACTGTACAAAGTAATTCAGATCTCTACGTTGTAAACAGTCGAATCAAAATTCTAGTAGAACTATAACGCTTCAGAAGTGTTATGCTGCTACTTGAGAAAAGTTCCAACATCAAGATCCTACCCATCAAAAGCTGACTGCGTCCTTTAAATCACAAAACCATCATCATTAACTAAGCCTTTTCTCATCAAAAATAAGGTTCCTATGGGGTAATGTTAATCGGACTTATGGCCGCAGTGTCTGCTATTGGTTGGAGAGGAGTAATATAAGGGGGCCGTCATACTGTCTCACTACTCATATTCCAACAGGATATGACAGCAGACCACTGCGTCCATGTATCATCTCATCACTCTTGCTATGGAGCACAATGCTCCATAAAATTATAACTGGTTGTTCACGCGTAATTCTCTCTAAATTGTTGCCGAATTCCGGGTCCAAGGACTGATATGAACTAGAGATGGACTTCCATAAATCGAAGAGGATCAATTGGCGATAGGGAAACTGGAAACCTACCTTGTGGTCTTGCAATTTAAATTTGTGTCAACAAATACCAACAATCCAACTAGACTAAGAAAAAGTCTCAAAGGAAAGAAAACATGATAATTTCCCATAAGAAAATATGTCAACTCTCAAGCACAATAAAAGCTAAGAACCAGACATAAGACATAATTGTAATCCTTCAAATCCGATCTTAAACAATACCATAATTATTCAAATCAGATCATAATTACACTAAAGTAGTTATCTCGAACAACTGTAGTCAATTTTGAAATTAAAGAAATTGATAAAACCAAAGGATCCCTTCCGCTTTCTGATCATTGACACACAAAATGTGTCATAGTTGTGTAGTGTTCTTTACTGCCTTTGACTTTACAGATTGTCATCACTTGCATCATCCATCATCTATCAGCCACTTGATCATCATCATTTCAGTGGGACTTACTAATAGACATGTTGCCTCAGTGTAAGACTCATTTCACCCTAAAATCCTCAGTGTTGGTCACTGATTTCTTTTTGATTGCTAAATAGCCACTGAACTACTTAAGTTCATCCCCTATAACTTCTGTGATCAAATCTTCAATTACAAATTTTCATACATATCCATAATCAAGTACATATCTTAAGCTTATCCTTCCCTGTACAATACTATACAACTACCATTTCCCTGTATGCACGATTTGGAACGACAGAGAATAAACTTTTGAATAAATAGTAGAACCTTTGCCCATAACCGTGTGGAGTTCCTTAAGCTTGGCAACAGAACAACTATTTGTTGTTAATCTAATGTGAAGTTACAGCTAACTGCACATAAAGCAGCTAATAACTTCATATTCAACTTTTGTTTTTGTTTTTTTTTTTTTTGGGTCTGTATGTGTCTATCACCATAATTCAAAATCATTGCGGGAAATTATGGGCCAAGATCCCAGAGCAATCTACCGTCCACCTTACCTTTGACAAAAACACCAATAAGTTTGAAAAACCAGTTAAATTATATCAATACATCGGTAATCAAGATTATAAACTTAATCTGGTCATCGAGTAAAATAATTGTCGTCCAAGGATCATCACACAAGCTAACTAAAGAAAGAGTCAAAAGGGTACTAAAAAGGGAAGATTTGAAGAACCACAGGTCTTTAATGATACTTCTATTCTCGTGTCAATAGGAAAACAGTTACACTCTTGAATGTCCGTATTTTGCTAAAATCCGCTATCCTTTTATAAAACAAGGTTTTACTTTAAAATATACAAAAGAAAAAAAAATTAAAAACGAAAACAGAAGGCAAAAATCACCTTGCGGTTGTTGTATACATCCCAAGCCAGTAAAATCTCCATGTGCCTAGCTTTCTTCTGACATGCAAGCGAAGCAATGCAAACAAGAGGATGTGATACCCAGACGCCATTAGAAACAGCACCAGTAGATTGTTCCACTTGGCATTGCTGGAATAAGAAATGTCATAAGAACCACGAACAGCCTGCACACCAGGAATAGCTCTCACCTGCCCAACTGCAAATGAGGTCCCGATGTACTCATTCTCCAAGAGTCCCTGCAGATTGAGATATGTACAATAGATCAACAATGCTGCTATATAATGAGTATGCAAGTGGCTGCATTAAGCTTTCAATAGTTCCTACTGACGCGATGTACTGTCCACTATAGATGAGGAGAACTCTACCTGAATGGAGTAAGTGTGGAATGCCATGTAAGATAACGGGTACTTCCAAACAGGTTGAGGAAGACCATGTCGGATCCTGAAATATCCAGCTACAAGCATCATTATAACCTGGGAAAGAGAGAGTATGGTATGTTAAAGAGTTGCAAGTGATAATCTTGATAAATTTTTTACCATTATGCTCTGTATAAACAATTTAAAATGCTAGTGTTAATTCTTGTCCTATTATTCACTTGGAACGTGGGTAATACTTACATGAATAGAGACCAGAGTCAAAATGCAAGAGAACGTATTGAGACAGATGTATGCAACAACCATCATAAGCCCTTCATTCCCTAGTAGGCACATGAAGATGTTCAGAACGAAATACATCAACAAGCTGAACTCGTTCCTCAGACCAACCAGGAATAGAAGACCAAAGTCGAGGAAATAGAAATAAGGAACAGGAATGGAATGCTTGAGAGGAGGTGCCCGAGCAAAAAAACTGCTGGTCCAGAGTGTTGGTTCGATTCCTCGTGGAAGAATATCTGCATACATCATGACATCACACAACATACAACTTTAGAAAGACAGCAAGATGCAAAGGAAAAGAAAATGAACAAACAAAAGGGATCGTTCTTGCAATCTTTTTATAGTAGTTTCCTGCACACTGAGAAAAGGAAAGAATTTATATAGGAAACAGGTCCCTCCCTCTTCCTTGCATCAGAAGATTCATGACTTGAACCTGGGACTTTCCCCTAACAGTCCCAACCTTCTATCAAGTGGGCCTGACCTCAAGGGCCAAATTCTAATGTTGTGTGCAATTTTAAGGTACCAAACGGTCTAGTAGTATTCCCGGCATTCCTCCTTACAATAAATCATTTATATTCTAGCGCTACTCCAGTTTTTGATTCGCCAGTATAATCTAGTGCTCCTCACTGATGTCCACTTCCACAAACAGAAATGTTGTGAACAATCTTGAGGTGATCTAAGTTGATAGCATCAATATGGTTTAACACACAAAATGCAACCTAAAACTAGGTCCATAACAATACTTCATGAAGCAAGAGTCTACGAGAAGCAACATTGATACCCGTGTGGTACAACTAGCTTTGAAAATATGTTATGTACTATTTTTCAAAGGCCCAGGGTATCCGGATGAGGTTTTGTGTTAGTACAGTCAATAAAATAAATCACTAATTGCAACAACACAGAATTTCATCATGTAATCAGGATTTCACCTTCGGGAAAGATATTTTTAAACTCTTTATAGTATACTATGGATGTAATACAATATTGCCTGTCATCCCTTTTTCTTTTAGCCGGCAAAGGCAAAGCAAAGCACAAACAAAACCATAAGAAACACTTCATCAGAGAAAAATAAGGGGGAAAAAAGACAGCCTTCGCCTTTCTAAACAATCAGGGAGTTATACCAAATAACTAAACATGCCATTCAGAAATGGCATTTAAAGGCGAGGGCAATAATGAAAAGAGAGGCCTGGAGACAGAACAAAAATAGATGAGAATAAATGCTAGATAAATGATTCTAAGTAAACAGACAAACGTTGGAACACGGAAACCGTCTCAATAAAAGCACTCATAGCGAAGAAATGAAACAAGTACCTTGATTTCTTTTATATGAGCAGGCAATCCAGCGATACTCAACAATGAGATAAATGATACAAAGACAAAGATAGCTGAAACTCTGACCTGCAGTTAAGTCAAATAAGAAACACGAGCATGTCACCACTTCAAACATTATGTGAATGAGTTGAGAAAAAGATTGAGAAAAAGAGTTTCTCTGTTAGATAATCCTAGCATTCTATTTTGCGACAATGATCCAACTTAAGGGATAAGTATCTAACAGGGAAACAGGTTAAGACTAAGGTATGTTCTATCAGTTTATTCCTAAAAATGCAGAAAAAATGTGAGACCCGATTAAAATATGTTAGTTTCTAAAGTACAAATAAAAGGTTCACAACAGGAAGCTCTTGTATTCATTATTCTGATACAGACTGTAGAGAATTACAGAGTGTTCATAATAATTAGAGAAAGCATTTAAGGACTTACCATTACAGATGACAAAGTGTGGCCAATGTTTGAAAATATAGTACCAATAGAAAGTGTGAGAAGCATATATAAAACAAGCCGGATCCAATAGTAATTCCATTCCCTTGACATAATTAACAACGACCTCCATGTTAGTACTGCAACCCGAGTTGCAAAACTGACCTTTCCCTTGCTTTTAAGACAAGGACCTTCCTGCAGCGTGTAAGTAGCAGATAAATCATTAATAAATCAGAACGAAAAGAACAACCAAGCATATTATCATTTCCTACTCACATGTAGAGAGATTGTCAGTTGTGTAATTGATGAAGCACAAAATTGTTTATATCATCCAAATAGTCTACCACATTGGTGTTGTCAGGATCAGTAGGGGTAGACACACTTGAGGTGGTTGGCAATGTAAACATAATCATAAATATTAAGATTGTTTGTCAAACTTTGTTGCCCAAAACAAATAGCTTGGAGTTTTGGGTAAAGGTACCTGCATACCAGGCATCCAGAGCAGTGCAAGAAATTGGGTTCAATAAGACGGGGAGGAGGGATAGTGGTAGGGTTAGGTGGGGGCGTCAAATTATAGTTAAGAATAGAAAACCTAACTAGGCAGATATAATATACAATATACAGTTATATATTTCTTAGTACTTTATTCATTTTTCTTGTTATGCTATTCCTTTTGTAATTCGAATGAGAAGGAGAAGTATCCATTTCATCTTTTATGATGAATGGACAGAGAGAAGCATGTCTGCCAGTTACAAATAACTTCATAATGAAAATTTGCAAAGAAGGATAATATGTATCCAAAAAGTGCACTAGTCAGCAGGAGTGATAGAATTAAGGCAATCAATGGAATGAAGACGCAATATAGGGTTAAACGACCCTGGATTGAGGCAGCTTTAGGAGAGAAAAAAAGGATATAATAGCTGTTAATTTAACAGAGGAGGAAGCTCTTCATGATCTTCAAATTCTCAGTAGTGCTGAATGGAGGAAATGATCCATGCAGCCAACAGCAAAGTTTTGGGATAAGTGCTGTTTTTCCTTAATAAAGGGGAAGAATTAGCTTCCTTATGGAATTGAAAGATCTAATCATTGCACACGTGTAGAAATATGCAAATTTATAGCTTCAAATGTTAGTCAATAAACACTAAATAAGGCTCATTGTTGTTCTGACCTAAGGAACTAAAGAAGTTTGGGATTATTGACGAAGAATTAGAAGAAGAACGGGTCTCGTGGAAGTAAAGGATCTAACCATCACAAATGTAGTATTAAAATATAAATACCTCAACCCTCACCTTAACTTCGGAGTTTTGGTGCCAGTAACTTTAATATGGTTTCAGAGCAACCCAGGTTCAAATTGTGAAATCCAATATTTTGATGATGATGATTAAACTAATCAATTTATTACTAATTCACGATGACTAATGTAACACACCTTTCAGACTCCCTAAAAGAGATAGGAATATCATCATTTCCTCATACTCATCCCTCTCCTTTTCCTTCCTCCATTTGATGAAAAGAAAAGAGGACATGTCGGCGCAGCAAGGAAAGAAAAAATTAGAATTCCAAAGCATGAGTTTTTGAAAAAAAAAACAGAAAATAATTCTCTCTCACAGAACTCTCTCTATTTATAAATGGACGAGTAGGCCAACCGCCTCCAATTCAAATTTTTAATCCCTGAAAAGTCGGCCCACAATCCCGAGATTTTTGGTCAACAGTAAAAGAAGATCAATTGTCACCGTCAAATCATAAATCACTGCAATTCCAGTCATAATGACACAAGATTCGAAGAGACGCAGAGCACAACCTTTTGAGAGATCCAACCGCCCAGTGTGACAACTGACAGCCAGCTGTGCAACCCACAATTAATTCAAGAAGATCCACAGTAATTCGAAAAGATTCGTCGCACACTCCTCTGCCTGCAAGCGTCATAATGAATTTTAAGGCATTGATAATCCATTTGAATATCTTCGCTTCCCCGACTTTCCTTCCGCAGACTCTGGCAAGTGGGAAAGCGGGGCATCTGTAGTGGTCAAAATTTAACCGACATCAAGATGTTAACACGTGTCCTAACTACCAAGTGCTTCCCCCGAGAAATTCACAACTCACAGAGTCTACCCCGGAGCCTTCGCCACTCCTGGCCATCCCAGAGCTACCCTCCGTCCCGAAGACGTCTTCGGTCCGGAACCACATTACACCATTCCGAGATGTTTACCACATCGAGGTCTTTTCCCGTCCCGAAGGTCCCAACTTCGAACCTGAATCTTCAACAACAGATCGTCCATAATCTTCGCCAATATTTATGCAACTTCTTCCCCCACGTTCATAACGTGTAACACCCTTATCAATGCGGGCAGTTATGGACAATGGCAGATTCCCCGACATGCAATCCTAACCAACCAGCATCGATAATCCCAGTCATTACAACAGATACAGCATGTGCAGATCGTGTAGTAACGGCAGTGCACCAATTTCGTCTCCACTCCAGCATCCACGTCAGGTATGTATGATCATTCTTCTCCTAGGGATCCCTGATCCTGAGAGTACACACCACACCAGGCAGTTATCCTCTGCTAACATACCAATACACCCGCAGTTGTCCTTTGTGCGGTCTTTCCATCCACCGCACCAGACAGTTATCCTCTATCGGTCCCATGGTTCAAAGTCGTCGTATCGGCCGCTGACGCGGCGGGCACTGAGACTCTCGGTCGCGGTGTTGTGGATCGGTCACGGTGTCGCGGATCGGTCGTGGGCGATACGCGAAAATGTTACATACAAAGCTCAAAAAATCTGAAAAAATCATGACAAATCTTAAAAAAATTGACGTCAATATTTATGTATCACATGTCCAAAACATATCACCTAACACATTAATGATAAAGAAAATGTATAAATACATGTGTCGTCTGTAAAAACAAACTAAATTGCTATGAGGCATAAAATCATCAGCGTAATCATCCATGCGATAAGTAAAAAACCGGTACTAGTATTCGCAGATCTCTCAAGTTGTGATCTGTGGTCTGTGGTCATAGTCATGTCCCACACTATGATGTTGGCCTGATGTCAAACCTAACCCCTGAATATGACCTTCAAGGCTATAAGTCCCTTCATCAGCACCATTGTAGCCCACATGATTGTCATCAGCGCCATCACCGCCATCATCATCGTCATCTTCACCATCATCACTACTAGAACTGGATAAAACTCTCACATCTTTACCATCATCATCTGCTTCTCTTGCACCTCTACTTCTCTTATTACGACGAACACCTTCATTGAAGAGGAAGAATTTGAAATGGCTTTTTCAACTTTTTTGAATCTGTTCGATGAGAACATGTTTTTGATTGTTTTATGTTTCGATGGGAAATGTAAGGATCAATTCCTTTAAAAATTAGAGATATCTATTTAAAAATTGCTTAAATCAAATTAAAAGTCTCAGTCTCTCATATCTATACTTAAATCAAACTCTTTCCTACCCCGCTCGCAGTTGTCTTCTGCGTGACATCCATACACTATCCCGGCAGTTATCCTCTATCGATCTTTCAATTTCATTGTCTTTCCATGTGTGTGCTCAGACAGGTCCATCCGGGGAGCGCCTCAAATCACTTGTGGTGGGTTTGATTCACGGTAAATTGGTTTTTATCCACCACACTTAGAATATATAATATGTGTTTGACTCACTATTTATGCATAAAGGCAACTATCTTTTTGACAGGGAGAATATGTGCTTAAGTACATCAATATCTTTATATATTTTATTTTAACAAGTTTATAAATTGATAAGTTGGCATCATCTAAAAGGAGGAGAATGAGAAACTCAATATATGATGATGATTAAACTAATCAATTTGTTACTAATTATTGTGTTTAGTATTTGTCTTACTAGATAGGCAAAACACTTGTATTGGAGGACGAATGGAAAAAAGCGTGAATTGAAATATCCATAAGGAGGTTGGAATAAGCTCCAAGAAAAAAAAACATTCAAATAAAGGTATAACAAGAGCAAGATCAAAGGAGCAAAATAAAAGGTAAAATTTTCATATTCTTTAGATAAATATGTAAAAGTGTTTTAGATGAAGTTTAAGTTATTTGGCACATAGATTTTTCTTAGTTTAAAAATCTTCAAACAACCTCGAGATTGATTCTACAATTTTTCTATACACATTTCTATTTTTCTGGATTTTTTTTTCAAGAACTTTTTTCGGAATTGATTTTTGTGGAAGGCCTCTTCCTCTGACTTCTTTCACGTTTTTCAGCACAAATTTTCACTTTACATTTTATGCTGCTGAACAAGAGCTTCTTGTTTTCAAATAATTGTCAAAACCGACCGAAGGGAGGTTTTCTCATGTGACTCATATAGAAACTTTGTTCATCCATTCGTCTGTTTCATCCGCGAGAGAGCAGCTTCGATCTCCTCCTTTCTCTTTCAGCTCCCCCTCATTCTTCTTCTTTCTTCCTCTCCCATCCTCCAGATCGATTGGTCGGTTTCCCACCGACAACAGCGGTATACTAATTTAATTATATTGACTTGGTTAATGAGAGAGATTGTACTTTTTAAGTTCAAAATCAATTGTTCTTTAGCTAACCCGTGTGGGCGTGTCCCCATCACCTGTCCACTTGGCTCATTCAAATAGAGGCACCTATGTACTTGGTTGAGAGTGACATCTACCCATTTGAGTCCTTTTACTTTGCCTGTCTCACTCTCCCCCCCCCCCCTCACATGGGCAAAGCTTTCCTTTCTCTTTGTTTTATTTTTTCATCAACTACCATCTTCCTCTCTTTCTTTCTTTCTTTCCTTGCTGTCAAGCCATGCCAAGACCTCTTTCTGCAAAAAAATAAAAAATAAAAATTGCTCGTTGCTTGCTGCAATTAATGTCCATCAAATGTTGAAGCTGGCTGAAATTTTTTTGAAGGGGGTCGTTAGGCTCTAACGGCTAATTTTTCTTATAAAACCTATGAATAACACGGTTCGCAAACAATGAGAAGAAAATGAGAGAAATACAGTGAATTGAATTACAGAATTTTATATAGATTCTCTGCTTTCACTTGCGAATTCTTTCAAGAGAGATTCTGAGCTTTCAATTCTTATCTTCTTGCATTCAATTCCTTCCCCAAGCATTCAAAACAAAATTTATTTTCAAAATAAAGATTTCTCTAAGCTTTAAATTTTGATTCTCTTGCATTCGATCTCTTGATCTTCAACATATTTAAAGCAGGAATGCATTTTTCAAAGAGCTTTTAAATTCATGCATTTAATTTTCTGATTCAGTTTCATTTTAAAAGTTCTATTTTTCATTCTTGTTGAAATTCTCTGATTTACATTCAACTGGGGAAGAACCCTTCTTCCAACACCTTTGAACTGTGGAAGAAGCATTCTTTCACCAAATATTTTAAACGAGATTTCAATCTTACAGTGCCAAATTTGTTCTGCCAAATTAATTTGTTGTGCCAAATTTTACTAAAAGAGTGTTCTCAATATCTTTGTAAAGAAAACAAAACATTTTCTTATTTATTGTGTGTATTCCTCTTTGGTAGAAGAGTCTCTCTCCGGGTGAAAGAGAATTGAAGTCCAATCTCTGGGTGTAGAGAGTTGACAGCTGTACTAAGCATCTTCAGGTGAAAGCAAGTTTAGCGGATTGAAAATGCATGAGAAGAGGCCCAAGGTGGTGGACATAGGGAGTTGCCTGAACCACCATAAATCGTTGTGTTTGCAATATGTGAATATCTATTTTCCATTTACATTTACCTTTATAACACATTTTTTACAAGTTTATTGCTGCATTTTATCTCTGTTTAGCCTTTGTTCAAACTTGTGGAAGAACCCTTCTTCCACAGCTTCCATCAAATATTTTAAACTGATATATTTACTGTTTCTTACAAATTAGTATTTATATCCTAAACCGTATTCACCACCCTCTAGGATTTCACACAAATCCCACCAGGCATGCATTTAAAAAACGGATTTAAAAATAGAAAAAAATACCGCTAGCGCAAAACCCCAGGTTTAGCCCTATAAAAGGGCGCTTAACCTGCGGGGGCGTGTTAAAATATAAATCTCCACCCTCACCTTACTTCAGAGTTTTGTTGCCATTGTAGAGACTTTAATATGTAGAATGACTCAAAATTTGTAGTTTCAAATATTAGTCAACTAATATTAAACAAGGCAAAGGCATGAAGTGTGGAGGGAGAGAGAACAATAAAAGTTAGAGGAAGGAGTTTTTTAAAGGATAAGACATAGGACTATCGACAGTCCCCTTGGGCTGTCGACAGTCATCAACAGTCAGACACGGATACGCCATGACTATGAATCGTATTGTCGGCAGCAGCCACTCTGGGCTGTCAACAGCGGTTTATCGAGAGTTAAGTGTTGCGCGCGCAATGCAACAACCAGCGCGGAACCCAATAGATGCAACAAAGAAGTACCACACGATAACTAGAACAAGAAATAAGAGAAAGCAAACACAATATTTAACAAGGTTTGGCAATTTCCCAATGTCCTCGGGGCAAGGAAAGAGAGATTTTATTGATTTAACAACCAATACAGTTTGTACCTTACAATTTAAGAGGGCTTTGCCCCTTTATTTATAGTCAAAGAAACCCCAATTGGATTCATCTCCAATTCAGAAACAAAGTCTGAATCCTGAAAGGAAAGACAGATACGCCTGTCGGTCGACCGGGCGGTTGACCGACCCAAGCACCCGGTCGACTGGTCGGTCGACCGTATTCAACCGAGAGTCTCATCATGTCAGCCGGTCGACCGTGTGGTCGACCGTTCTCCTGCGACGGTCGACTGGGTGGTCGACCGAGCTATCATGTGCACTATCCTGTGCATGTTTGTGCATACCGGTCGACCGAGCGATCGACCGGCCCCTACTTTGTGCACACGGTCGACCGGGCGGTCGACCGGCTCTGCTGCTGGTCCTGATATTAACTCTGTCTCTGTTCACACGCCGTTCTCGCTCCTTTTGGCTTCTGATCTCCATACAATACCTCTCTACAATTCTCCACCTCGGTGAAGATTTCTCAAATCTGAGCCGATCTCATCATAGTACCTGTCGACTCGAAAATGGCTACACCAATGTGGCTGCCTACGTACCCTGCCCAAGGGATCAAGCCATCCGTAGTTCATCCAAACGAGCTCCAATAAGCTCATGCAAGTGGAAGGATATGGAGTAACTCTTTACAATGTGTAAACTTTACTCCTGACACCACCTTAGTAAGCATATCTGTGGGATTCCCCTTTATGTGAATCTTTAGTAACTCAATATCACCTTCATCAAGAATCTCCCGAACAAAGTGGAACCTGACATTTATGTGCTTCGTCCTTGCATGATATACCTGGTTCTTTGCCAAATAGATAACACTCATGCTATCACAATTGATCTTCAATAGATCCTGTTTAATCCCAAGTCATCGAGCAACCCTTGAAGCCATATTGCCTCCTTCATAGCCTTCGTCATGGCCATATACTCGGCCTCTGTGTAGGCAATGCAACGGTAGACTGTAGAATAGAGCGCCAACTCATCAGTGTCTGGGATAATGCAAACACATATACCGTTGTAGACCGGCGTTTGTCAAGGTCTCCGACATAGTCAGAGTCAACATATCCGATGCACTCTTGCTTACCTGTGGAATCCATCTGGAATACCAATCCAACATCTATGGTACCCTTAATGTACCGTAGAACCCACTTTACTGCCTCCCAATGACCCTTTTCAGGATCATACATGTATCTACTAATCATTGAGACAGCTTGTAATAAGCCTGGTCTTGTACACACCATTACATGCAACAAACTACCAACTGCGCGGCATACAACACGCGAGTCGTGTACTCACGTTCTTCAACAGTAATTGGAGACATAGTGGCTTTTAACTTGAAATGAGGAGCCAGTGGTATACTTACAGATTTTGTATCATCGTCAATGTTGAACCTCTGAAGTACCTTTTGCAAATACGTCTTTTCTATCAAGCTCACCTTGCCACTCCTTTGGTCTCGCTCAATCTCCAAGCCTAGCACCTTCTTCGCTTCACCAAGATCCCTTCATCTCGAACTCAGAAGACAAGTCTTTCTTCAATTTATCAATTGTGGGTCTGCTTTTAGAAGCGATAAGCATAGCATCTACATATAACAGTAGATAGATGTACTTTCCTCCAGGTAGCTTGTTGTAATACACACATTGGTCATAATGGTTGCGTGTGTACCTTTTCCCTCTGATGAAGCTGTCGAAACGCTTGTACCACTGTCTAGGTGATTGTTTTAATCCATACAGTGATTTCTTCAGCTTGCATACCATATTTTCTTTGTCTGCAGTTTTGTACCCCCATCGGCTGAGTCATATAGATGTCCTCATCAAGATCGCCATGGAGAAAGGCGGTTTTCATATCGAGATGGTCAAGATCCAACTCATACTGTGCTACCAGCGCCAGTAAAATTCAAATTGACAAGTGCTTTACAACATGAGAGAATACCTCATTGTAATCAATGCCTTCTCGTTGTGCGTAGCCTTTTGCTACCAACCTGACTTTGTAGCGTACAGTATCTTTCTTGAGAGATCCCTATTTCTTTAAATATACCCACTTACACCCAATTGCCTTCTTTCCTTTGGGCAACTCTGTCAGTTCCCTAGTGTCGTTTTTGTGTAGAGAAAACATCTCTTCTTCCATGGCATCCTTCCACATCTTCGATTCTGAACTAATTTCAGCTTCCCTATATATAGACGGGATTGTCTCTTCAACGACTGGGAAAGCATAGGCTACAACCATATCTATAGTGAGCCAACTTAGTTTAGTGGACTTCTTCTGGGTCTTCCAACTGCAACGGATTCATGGACATCACCCATGACCTGTCCTTGATCCTCATCATCATCAGCATCCTGCTCGGCTACATGATCACTACCCTGTGTTACCGTGGGTATGATCTCCAAAAAAACTAAGTTGTCTAGAGATGGTGAAGTAGCATCACTCTCCACTTGCTGCGATACTTCTTTGGTTTTCTCATTCTCCACCTGCTGAATGTTGAAGCCCTCACCGAATGTAATATCCCTGCTGAGAACAAATTTTCTCTCCTTAGGATCTCAGATTTTGCAACCTTTTATTACTCTCTTGAATCTTACGAACACTCCTTTCTTCGCTCTTGGATCTAATTTGTCTTCCTTAACATGGTAATAGGATGGACACTGAAATACCCTTAGCGAATCATAGTCCTGAGCAGCATTCCCTGACCAAACTTCCAGAGAAGTTTTTTCTCCTATCGCAGACGAAGGCAACCTATTGACGAGATAGCAAGCATATGCCAAAGACTCAGCCTAAAAGTTCTTTGGTAATCCAACATTGGATAACATACAACGGACCTTCTCTAGCAAAGTCCTGTTCATCCTTTCTACTATCCCGTTTTGTTGCGGTGTTTCCCTTACTGTGAAGTGTCTGTCTATACCCTCATTACGACATAGCTTTAGGAAAGGATCAGACTTATACTCACCTCCGTTATTTGACCGGATGACCTTGATCTTTCTTCCCGTACTTTTCTCCAAATTCTTTTTCCACTCCACAAATAATTCTAGGACTTCCCCTTTATACTTCATGGTATATACCCAACATCACCTAGAATAATCATCAATGAAAGTCACAAAGTAGTGGTTACCTCCAATAGATGCAGTCTTAGTAGGTCCCCAAATGTCGGTGTGAACATAATCCAGAATTCCCTCGGTGCAGTGAGTTGTTGTGCCAAATTTCACCTTGGTCTTCTTTCTGATGACACAATGTTTACAGAAATCCAGTTTGCAGGTTCTGGCACCTTTCAATAGTCCTTATTTTGCAAGAGCTTGCAAAGCTTTTTCACCTATGTGTCCGAGCCTCATATGTCATAGTCTGATTGAGTCATTATCTGAATCAGTAGAGGTCGCCACCTGTCCTATAACAGTACTACCCTTCAAGTGTAGAGATTATTCCGGCGGACGCCCTTCAGAACCACCATTGAGCCTTTGGTCATCATGAGAACTCCATCCTTTATTGATACCTCAAGACCCAATATTTTCAAAGCACCAACAGAGATAAGATTTCTCTTAAGTTGAGGTACATACCCCACTTCCTTCAATTCTCGTATCATCCCATCGAACATCTTGATCTGGATTGTTCCTATACCTTCCATGTTACATGGGCGATCATCACCCATAATTACTAAACATCCGTCTAGCTTCTCGAAGCTAGAAAATCATTCCCTATTCAGGCACACATGGTAGATAGCTCTAATATCTAATATCCACTCAGCGTCTCCTGAGTAACCAACGATAGGAGTGGTAACAGAGAAAGAGAATACTGATGAGTCCGAGTCTGATCCACCTGCCTGTGAAGTACTGGCGTGAGTATTGACCACCCGTGCGAGGTTTGCCTCAGTCTTAGATTCCTTCTTACCTTTGGCCTTTGGACAATCAACTTTCCAGTGCCTAATTCTTTGCAGAAGGCGCACTGGTTCTTCAGATCTCTGAAACCTGACCTGGACTTCGATCTCTCGTGATCACCTTTGCCCTTCCTATATGAACCTCTGCCTCTTACCGCCAATGCCTCTGCTGATGTGCTCCCCTGAGAAGACAATCTATCTTACCTCCTTAATTCATAGTTCACAAGAGCAGCCGACACTTCATTATAGTTAAGTGTTTGTCTACTATTGATAAAGATAAGAGTAAAGGTCTCATACTCTTCGTCCAGAAGAGAATTCAAAAGAATCACTGTCTTATCCTCTTCATCAATCTTGACATCCATATTAACTTAATCTGTAAGAAGCTTGGTGTAATTATTTATGTGTTCATCAACGGAGAGTCCTTTCTTCACCTGGAAGCGATAAAACCTCCTCTTCAATTGTAGCCACGACTCAATGCTCTTCGTCAGATACTTCTTCTCTAGGATCTCCCACAACTGCCTAGCAGATGTTTCATGTAACACATGATATTTGATGTCTTGTGTTAAACAAGACCTGATCAAACCACACGCTGTCCGGTTCATCTTGTCCCACTCTTCTTCAGAGGTAAAATCACGCTTTTTCTCTAATCGTAGAGTGCCCTCGAGGTTTGATGCCGTCAATGCATCCATCACCTCACACCTCCACATACCGAAGTTGTTCTTGCCATCCCTGTTTTAAATATCGGCCGAGATATCGTCCGATATCTCCTTTTTTGCATGCTGCCCATACGATATAAGGAAATTGTTTGCCATATCGTTTGCAGCAAAAAACGATCGATATTTGAAATATTGGCCGATAAGTCGCCTGATATATCGCCCGATATGAAATAACTTATTTATAACTTATTTATTGCACGACTACGTGCAAATGTACATTATTTTTTACTATCTTTGTATGCATATTACATCATTTTTATTAGGTAGATGATATCTATGACACTTAACTAACTTTTAGTTATCAATATTTTATTATATATAATGTCTGATATAAACGCCCGATATGCGCGCATATCCCCGATATCTCCCTCGATATCTGATATTCGATATGAAAAACCCACATCCGATACGATCCCGATATCCGATATTTAGAACCTTTCTTGCCATCAAACTTCACCACATCAATCTTCAAAGGATGTGGGTTCATAAATTTCATCGTAAATGTACTTTCTCCGGCCATCTTTCCAATGGTTCCCTCAAAGCAATGCGAAAGCAAGCGGGGTTAGATTAAACAAACTAGATAGAGATAGGATCTTTACCTCAAAGTGAAACCCTAAAAGAGTTTTCGCAACGATCTAATCCACCGAATCTGATTCCTTGAGCAATGCAAATGTTGTTTTGAGATCGACACACGATCCCACAAACAGTCCCAGCGCTGCTCCGAGATCAACACATGATCTCCGCCAAACAGCCACCAATGCTCTTGGAATCGACACACGATCCCACGACGAACCTGGGATGATCTGATACCACTTGTTGCGCGCGCGATGCAACAACCAGCGAGGAACCCAATAGATGCAACAGAGAAGTACTACACGATAACAAGCACAAGAAACAAGAGAGAAAGCAAACATAATATTTAACGAAGTTCGGCAATTTGACTACGTCCTCGGGGCAAGGGATAGAGATTTTATTGATTTAACAACCAATACAGTTTGTACCTTGCATACAATTCAAGAGGGCTCTGCCCTTTATTTATAGCCAAAGAGACTCAAGAATTTAGGAAACCCCAATTGGATTGGTCTCCAATTCAAAAACAAAGTCTGAATCCTGAAAGGAAAAATAGATACGCATGTCGGTTGACCAGGCGGTCGATCGACCCAAGTACCCGATCGATCGTGTTCAATCGAGAGTCTAATCATGTCAGTCGGTCGACCGTTCTCCTACAACGGTCAACCGAGCGGTCGATCGAGCTATCTTGTGCACTATCCTGTGCACATTTGTGCACACCGGTCGACCGGGTAGTAGACTGGCCCCTGCTTTGTGCACATCGGTCGACCAGGCGATCGACCGGCTCTGCTGCTGGTCCTGATATTAACTCTGTCTTTGTTCACGCGTCGTTCTCGCTCCTTTTGTAGATCTCCTCCGATCTCCTCCATACAACACTTCTCTCTCCCTACATTGAGTTTGTCAGAGAACTGTCGACAGCCCAAGCACAAGAGTTTTGGGCAAATCCGAGCAAGCTTCTCAATTTATTTCTGAACCGAATTTGGAGTTGTTGGATTTCTTTTCTTGAGGGACTCCATGCGTATATAAAGAGGGGTAATTGCTCTTTAATATTGTATCTTGTAATTGATTGGTTTAATAAGAACTCTCTCCCCTTCTGCCCCGAGGACGTAAGCAAATTGTCGAATCTCGTTAAATCATGTATTCTCGCTTTCTTCTTTATTTGCTTTGTTCTTGTGTTTGACAACTATTCTCTAGCGCATCTCTATCTGACGCTGGTGGTTCCAACAAAGGCAGGCAGGCATGTGCATAAAATCATCATGCATGAACAGAAAGTAAAAGTTATTTAGGCAAAAAGAGATCTGTTATTGCACCTTTTCGGTCAGTCTCACTATCATAGATTCAACAGCAGCTGACTCAGCTGATGATTTGTATGTAGCTTCAAGCGTTCGGATTGCAACAGCTGTATCCATATTCACTGATGAAAAATCTCCTTGATCATCCTGTCAATATTGTTCCAGATCCTGTCACATACATGTAATAGAACTTTTCGATGCACAAAGACAATTAACAAGATGTGTAGCACAATAATCTATATATTCTGCAACAGGAAAGAGAGACCTGCTTAAGATTGGATACCTGAAAATTCTTGCACATGGCTATAATCCTATCAAAATCAGTATTTATGGCACGTAAAAAGTGATCTGAGGGACTTTGCATGATTGGACAGGGGAATCCAGCATTTGAGAAGTGCTGCACCAAAAACATCAAAAGACATAAATCGTGTTTCTCAAGACAGAGAAAAGGTAAACTGATTAACATCAAAGGTAAAGTATTTAATTATTATTAACTATTATAGCAAAAAGAAGAAGGAATAACACATTTAACTATAATAAATACAGTATAAATATATTGAGCAATATTATCAAGCTCAATCTAACTGCACAAGATTAATATCTAGTTTAAGCTCAGCCTTGTTACATTTTCTAACTTATTTCCCTTCTCATCTAGAGTCTTTCATAGTTGAGGGGAAATTTGGAAGGTCAATTCATATTTGCATGAGCTAAAAATGTGTGAAAATCCCATTCCTTATCTACGTAGGTTTTCTTACTTGCCATTAGACTTTTCCAACAATTCCATCTCTTTCCCATAGTTCTTTGGCAAAAAATTGACTCTGAGCTAGAAGGTTTGAACTCTGATAGACTACTGGTTTTATAAGGTCATTTGATCCTTCAGCATTTTATGCTAAACGTGTGCTCTGTAGCTGAACTATTTAATTCCGAAAAGACCGAGGTTTTACAGGATATGGCTATGCTCATTGCCTAACTGATGTCCTTAACATGCCAAATACAAGCTGATCCTACTTGGCCTCACGATTGCAAGCTACGTAAGTAAAACATAATGTCAAAAGATAAACAAAATATTAAGCATCTTTAGCCCTAGGTGAAAATGAGCGAGCTTTCGTCAAGTTTTGAGCATCCACAGTAACAAGGTTTGAATAATAGGCCCAATCCCTGTTAGTTCATAGCGCTCACTTCAAGCTAAGAGCAGCTCACAAACGGTTTATCCGTTAGAAACTCATACCACATAGCTTTTGAACATAACTTCTTGCATTTATATTAAATTTGCATATACTTATTTTTTTTGTTCTGGTTTAGCCGTTTAGGGCCTTATCCCTCCTGAGTAATAGAAGTTCACCGCAACTAACAATAATAGAAGTCCACCGCAACTAACAGTAATAGAAGTCTTAAATACCAGCTCCCCCACAATATTTAAAGACCACCAAACCCATCATGAAGAAAAGTAAGTAGAAATTACAAGCAAAGAAAAATCAATTATATAATGAAATTCTGGAAGCTATTAAAGCAATAAATATGCAATTGAGGATTAAATCCAAGACCCCAATTACTTCTAAAAATTTGCAAATGTAATATGATGGCACGTTACACAAATAAACAAATAAAGATAGGCTACCTGCAAACAAGCCAGTGTTTCTCCAAAAAATAATGTATTCCCATTTGAAAGCAAGCAAATCCTGTCAAAGAGGCCAAAGACTTCTGTGCTGCTCTGGTACATGGTAAAAATGATAGTGCACCCTGTGCTTGCAAGTTTCTTCAGTGTAACCATCAACAGAAGTGCAGATACACTGGAAAGAAATGAAATCATTACTTAATAGTAGCACAACTGCTGTGAAACTATGATTAGCTGTAATGATAGAATCACAGAAGTCCTACAGTCAAATCCAAGTGTTAAAGAGGAATGAAAGCAAACCTGTCAAGATGGTAAAGAGGTTCATCTATAAATAAAGCATGTGGTCTCATGACAAGCTCCCTAGCAATACTGACACGCCTCCTCTCACCTTTAGGAAGACTCTTCATAAAACAACGTCCACCAATGAGTTTGTCTGAGTAATCACCCAAAGACATAGCTGCAATTGCATCCTCCACAGCTCTCTTCTTTTGAGAGAAGAAGCCAGGAAGCTGTAGTAGCGCTGAGTAGTGTAACATCTCCCGGACAGTGAGAGATTCAATCAGAACATCTTCTCTATCAACATATCCCTATAAATAGATAATAGATTAAGACAGACATTAATAGTTTTTTCAGCTACAAACCCACAGGGCTTCCTCCAAAATCCAAATGACTTTTAGCTCCTATTAAATCCTTATTGAAGCCTCTTTTCTATGTAATCCTAAAAAGATAATTGGAGCCATATATTTGATTCTACATCACTGAAGTAGAAAGAGCTCAACCGCATGGGCATGGAAAGGGAAAGAAGAGAAGACAGCTTGTAGTAGTGATGTCTCTTAAGGGAAGCACTAAGGAGGGAAATAATGAGACAAGGAACAAGATATTACGGAAGGTAGACCTTCTTACCAGCCAATTGGTCTTTTGAGCTTCTCTTGCCTAAAGCTGCACTGACTCAGCATTTCAACCCACCAATAGAAAAGGATTTTGACTAAGAATTAAAATTCTTCGAATGGATACAACTCCTACTAAAAATTTAAAGTCTCGTTAAGAGATTCATGTTATTTTTTCTGTAAAGGATAGGTTGGCTGTTCAGCTAGCCTCACATGCAGTAACAAAATATAAGTAATTTGCAAATAAAAGGCATCAAAGGCATGAAAGACATAAGAGTAATATAAGCATTATGCGAAGGGAACTTGAGAACTTACATAGGAACCATATGGCATCCGGGATTTCATGCCATTCACGAAAACTTCACCGTACATTCTGGCTGGGTCATGCAACCTACCTATAAAGAGACCATCAATAGAAGGTAGTCAGAACACAAAGGCGCAAGTTTAAGTAGATATGATCTACTCAATCCTTTTTTTATTGGAGGGTCATATGATACACCCACCAATGTACTCAGTTCCTCCATAATATTCTAAATATGTTTTTCCATTACGGCATTTGTTGACTAGAAGTTCTACTCCTAGATGATCTACCACTCATAACCCAACTGGTAGTAGTTCATTTCCATGTGTCAATGAGATACTTTGACTTATATCAATCAAAGTTTGGAATCTAAACATCACTACGATATAGGCCGTAGGTTTTTGGTTATTGGAAGCGGCAATATCCAAAATCATCTCGGTTGTATCAGCAATATCAGCACTTTCTCCACTGTATCGCACAGGTATTGGGCAAAATTTCAAACCTTGATTTCAATATTCGTTTTCAGTATATTTAGATGTAGCTGAATAACAACATTTGTATTCTTACCCTTGTCAAAAAAAACATTTGTACTCTTACACTGAATTATGCTGTGAACCCAAGATCTGACCAAAAAAATAAAAATGAAAAATGAAAAGAAAACACTAGTAGTAGAGTGCTGAATGGAACCTGCAATTGCTCTCAGCAAAGTTGATTTCCCAGAACGTGCAGGACCCATGATAACTGTAAGTGTTCCAGGCAGTGCATAGCCGTTTGAACTCTTCAGAATCTTTTCAGAATATCTCCTCGTTTCCTTAACCCTAACTGTCAAGTCTTTCCACACAATTGAAGCCCCAGCTATCGTTCTTGAAATGCCCGTCGTGGAAGCCTCAGGCAGCGATGGAGACGGAAGAGATCCGCTATTGACCTTGGACAATGAAGGGGAGACTGTACTAGTTGCTACATGGATTGAATCACCTCCTTCCTCTAAATGTACACCAATCTCTGTGTCGTCCCATTCAGGCGAGTCCTCAAACGAGATTGGTTGTCTTAAAGCACCGGGTTTCCGGAGATAGAAGAAGGATCCCGAAGGTGCTTTGCCTGCCGGACTACTTGCCGAAGATGATGATGACCTATAGTTATCAGAGTTTGAATGGATTTCTTCCATTGGTCTTTCTCTTCTCCTCTAAAGACTTGAAGCACTTTCCATAACCAAGTTTCGCCAAAGAATTGATAGAAGCTGACAATCTTTAATTATTGAGCTTTTTTGCCTGAATGCAATTTGCATCAACTCGTCTCCCCACCACTGCACATTACAAGTCCCCTTGTAGTACTTGCAGATATGCAAATCTCAACCTTAGCATGGAACTTCTCCTAATCTGCACAAAATTAACTTATGTTACACATACTTGATGTCCGTAAGTAGATGATACATTCATAATTTCATCTCCACAAACTATCTAGAGAATCAGTATTTTCCAACATCAAAATACCATTCCACCACTAAAAAGTAGAGGAAAGTGTCATCCATAGCATTTATGCACTCTGGCCCAAATTTCAAACTCTTATTACCTTAATGATTCAGTAAGCTCACCTCACATTTCCCTGAAAAAAAAAAAAGGTAAGCTCACCTCACATGCAAATACAATTGAGAGAAACTAGCTACCTTTTTCATTATCTCTAATTCACTGAAAATTGCTTCTCATAATAGAGGGAATCATTGGACTATCAATTATATGAAAACAACCATTACTGTAGAAATTACAATGCCCCATTATATCAACACTATATGTAAATTTAACCAAGCATAAAACTTCCACACACAAATCAGTACATATGGTACATTAAATATAGAAAAAGCATTCATTCAACAGTGGCAACAGCATCAACAATACCATAAATCACCAAATCAAGTCTCAAATCATAAAATTCCACCATTAAAAATTATATTTTCTCACTAATAACAATCTCATTACAGAAAAAACACACATTAAACCCACCTATTTGAACAGTAAATGCCAAAACTTTAAACCTTACAGAAATAGAAAGAGACCCAATACAGTTGTTAAGCATTTAAAGGCCAACAAACACTGCCAAACACTAAAAGTACAAGATTACAAGAAGGATTAAATGCAGAAGAGAAACCCAACATTTTTTCAGTTGCTAGTTGCTAGAAAAACAAACCCTATGGAGCTAAACTTCAAAATCTAACCAAGGGCACAAGATCTCAAGCAGTGAAAGGTGCAATCTTTGCTAAAAGCTGAGAGATTGGCAAATGCCAAAACTTGGAACAAAAGAAGAAGAAGAGAGACCCATTTGGAGGAATCCAAAATTACCTCGATTGCAGTGGGAAACCAGTGTGATTACTTTCGCAAGAGAGGCAGAGAGAGAGAGTGAGAGTGAGCGGCTAACTTTGTTCTTATTCTTTTATTAGTGATTTATTTATTTATTTTGACTTCCTCGCCCTCCATTGATTGCGGTTCATGTGTCTCTCCAGGGGAGGTTAGCTAAACATTTCCTCTCTACAATGACAAGAAAAGATTGCTTCCTTTACTTTTTTTTTTGAGCTTTTTGCAAATTTACCCTTTAAAATGTGGGCTTTAGCACCAGCGAAGGTATTTTAATTTGTATTTGTAAAATAACACTCTATATGGAAGGTGTACATCACTCCCATCTTCAAATCGTTTATTAATTCAATTGGAAAACTAATAAATTAGCAATAGAAAAGAAATTGAAAAAATAAGAAAGTTTATTTCTTTTGTAGCATGGTTCATATTCTATATATATACTCTAATATAAGAATTAATGGCAACAACCGAGAAGTTTTTATTAGTAAGAATTTGTTTAAGGTATCTCTTGAAAAAGGAAAAAAAAAAGAATTTGTTCAAGGAGCACTTTGTGTAGAATCAACGAGTATTACTAGTCTTTGATATGCTATCACAAACTTTCAACCTTCTAATTTTTATTAGAATATAGTCGTAATCAAGATTTGAATTTGAGGCTTCTCATAACTCACACTCATTTACATATCAATAAATTAGACTTTAATGGTTGTAAAATATTACTTTCTTTTATTTTCAACCACACCCAACAAACACACTCTACAAAACCAAGAAATATGTAATTATGGCACACACAAAAAATTATACATGATATTCTTCTATAAATCCTGGAAGCAAATTATAGCTCTACAGTAGAATACAAGCATTGGCATGAAGAAGGACAAAAGAAAGTATTTGCAGATACCCCCCTCATAGTTCAAAAAATCTACGGGGGGAACAGCTGCACATGTTGAATTGAGAATTTCTTTTCTTTTCAATTTATAAAGCAAGCGCCTGCGCCTGCCTTTGCCTTTGGCTTTGGCTTTGGCTTTGGCTTTTTTTTTTTTTTTGCTTTTTTCTTTTTTCTTTTTGTTCTCCTTTAAATTGAACAAGTGCCGCATCTGTTCTCATTTGTGCTTTGTTTTGTCGACTGCGGCAATGAGTTTCTTTTTCTGGTTGGAAGAGAATGGAACCTTCAATTCCAAGAAGCTCTGTAAATGACACAAATGCCCTCGTGCTTCGGCGCACGTGACCACGTGAGCGAACGGAGCGCCCAGTGCTGTCAGTTTCCTGGTGGCATTTCCGGAATTTCATCACTCTTCGGCTTCTCCTTCTCCATATCGGGGCTGTTTATTTCGCCGTAAATGATGTAAAACTCATGTAAAACTCAGTAATTCGTAAATGACTTACAACTCAATTACAATTTGTTTGGACTGTAATTCGTAAAAGACTCACGCAACTCAACTACCACTCACTTGCAATCCAATTCTCACTCGCTTACAGCCCAGTTACAATTAATTTTGTGGTCAGGCAAATTTGTATTGTTTTTTTATGTTAATATTAATTTTTTTAATATTTATCATTTTTAATATTTATTTGCAATATTAAAACTTTTTAAATCACCAAATAATTAATTTTGAGGTCAACTTTTTCACTTACCACTTACACATTACGACAATCAAACACCGTAAAATATAATACACTTCCTACTTACAACTTTATATTACCAATCAAACACCGTAAAACTTACATGCATGTATCTCATTTACAACTGTAAAAGACTTTACCAATTACGACTTACGAATTACGGCCAATTAAGATAACCAAACAGACACATCACCGGAAACGTTTTGACCCATGAACCTGACCACACCAGCTGGCGAACATAGAACTGGGCCCCACGGTTGTGGGTGACAGTTGAACAGAAAGGGAGGACATGACGGCTTTGTTTTGGACAGTCTTTGTTTAGCCAGAAGGTGGAGAAAAATTGAGGTTTTGATGGGCTTCATTGTCATTGTCAGTCTTTTTAATTTTTATAAAATCATGTTTATTTAGAAATAATAATAATAAGAAAATCAGAAAATGAGCTTTGATGTCGTAAACATCAGTGATTTTCACAGTTTTTTTTTTTTCGTTTCAAAATGAGAGAAAAATAATGAAAAACTGACAAAGCTTTGAGAAAACTGAGACTTCTCTCATCTAATTTTCCAGCCAAACATGCCTTAAAGTAAAAGTTAGTCATAATGTCTTATTTTAAATATAATTAAAAGTTTGCTTAATACACACACTTGTTTATCTTACTGCTGAGTGCAAGATTTATCTAAATTATTATTGTCCTCGTTTTTGACCCAGGAATCTCACCAAATCAGCTGACGAACATGGAAGTGGGCCCCACGGTTGTGGGTGACGGTGTGACAGGAAGGGAGGACATTATGGCTTTGTTTTGCAAAGCTAAAGTAAAAGTCAGTCATAATAGTCATATTTTAAATATAATCAAAAGTTTGCTTCATTCACACGCTTGTTTATCTACTGCTGAGAGCTGAGTGCAAGAATTATCTAAATTATTATTGTACTTTTTATTGGGGTGGCAACGTCAAGAGCCACCATCACCCTTTTAATGCCTTCTTCAATTGGGAGTTGGCGTGAAAGAGTTCAGTTCCAACAAACAACAAACAAGTAGATTATTTAAGGGGTAGTTGCTTTGTCCCCGCAATATGGCCTGTTGGTTAAGGGTGGAAGTGAGGAAGCGAGAAATTGAGGAAGTAGTAATAATTCTCTTTGGAACTTAAGAATTGGTTAGTATGTTTTCCGGCGTTTGGATGTTATTTGGAAGTATGGTTTGAAAAATATTTTGTCTTTTCCGTTGTTTGGATGGTAATATGAAAGTGGAAGTGGGAAAGTTGACCACAAAGTTGACCGTAAAATAATATTAAATAAAAATTAATTAAGAAAAATAAAAAATAGACTGTAATTAGAATGCAAGTGAGATTTACGTGGTCAAAAATTAACTGTTTTGTGGTACAATTTATTACAAATGTGATTTATATGACCACAAAATTAACTGTAACACTCTGGAAGTGAGGAAATGGTTGTGTAAAAGAGAAAGATAAAAGGAAAAGTGGTTTTCTTATTTTCCTTTTCCGGTGTTTGGATAGATAGAGAAGTGAGCAATTATACTTCCCTATTTTCTTACTTCTGCCCACTTCCTTGCAACCAAACAGCCCCCAGCCTATTTGTTTTTACCAAAAGCGGCGGAAAAAGAGCTGCTTCTGTTTTTTTTTTCTTTTTTCTTTTTCCTTTTTTCTTTTTTTTAGAGTAGAGAGATTTTCCTGTTACTTTGGGGTCTTGTTTGGTTGTAAGAGTTAGGAGAGTGGAGTTAGAAGTTTTCACATAGATCTGTTGGAAGGAGTTGGAGATAGTTGGGGATTGTTGTGTTCTCCGGAGGAATTCGCATGTCAAGTCAATCACGAACCAATTAGCGCGAATATAAATATAAAAGAGAAAGCGAGAACAACCAAATTTAATGAGCGTCGGCAACTTGTCTCCGTCGTCAGAGCAGAAGGGAAAAGATCTTATTCAAACAATAAAATTATTAAGGGTTACAAAGATGATTTGAAGATTCGACTAGAGAAACTACGCACTAGATCATAGAAATCTCACAAACAAACTCACTGTAGAACTCCCAATACAATTCACCTCTCAAGGTTACAACACCCCTCAGTTTATAAGCAGAGAGCTCATGAAGAAAAGAAAACCAGCAATTTTGAAATCGGATCAGAAATGAAATCAGAATTCAATCAGAAAAATGTCAGAACCCGTGACCGTCGATAGCTTCCAATGGGCCTATCGACAGACTGAGCTAACCCAACTCTCAAGTTTAGCCGTTATCAACAGCCCCAGTTGCGCATGTCGACAGACTGAGGCACAGTTGTCGATAGGCTTCCAATGACTGTTGACAAACTATCTAATGCACAATCTGTTTGGTATATCCACGTATCTGCTGCCAACAGCCACCAGGGGTTTGTCGACAGCGGCCTTCCACTACTCCTTTCTTTTGTTGTCGTTTCTATCTCCGATTGAGTTTAAAAACTCTATCAAACTTTTATCATGTGATCTTCTCTCCCACAATTCTTCACTTTGGTGAAGATTTCTCAAATCTGAGCTGATCAACAATAAATCGCCAACTTCAGCTCAATAATTGGTTGTGCCATTACAGATGCCTACGTACCCCCTGCCCAAAGGATCAATCCATACGTAGTTCATCCAATTGAGCTCCACTGAGCTCAACCAACTGAAATCGATTTTACGACAACGAACCCAACCGTCTGAGTCATATGAACCTCACTATCTCGATCGCCATGGAGAACATCGGTCTTCAACTTGAGCTGATCAAGCTCACCAACTTGAGATTGACACTTCTTCTCGTGGATTCATCTTGGTTCTTTTCACTACAATCAAATCAAGCTGTTCAACATCCAAAACGACTACATGATCTCCACCCGGTGTCACATCCAGTGAGATCCCAACTGATACCGAACCAACTGGAGATGATGGAGTAGAACGAACCTCCACTTTTGTGATACATCTTTTGTCTTCATCCTCTCTACCTGCTGAGAGAAGGTAAACTTCAACAATGAAGTCTCATCAAATAACCTGCTCAACACGATCTCTTATTTTTGGAGTCCTATAACTTGTAGCCTTTCAAGTTTTTTTTACTCCCAAAAATACAAACTTCTTTTCTCGCGGATTCAACTTGTCATATTTAACTCTGAAAAAGATTGGATATCCAAATACCCACAACAAACCTTAGTCTTGAGCAGCTCCACCCCACCAAATATCTAACAGAGTTTTGCCTCCTATCGCAATCGATGACAACCAATTTATGAGGTGGCTAGCATACACCAACACGTTAGCCCAAAATATTTTGTCTAATGATGTATTAGACAACAAATATCGAATCTTCTTCAGCAAGGAACGGTTCATCTCTTTAGCCACCGTATATTTTTTAACTATGAAGTGAATACCAATACCATTATTCTAACCAAATCACGGGAATATGTAACACTCTGACCCTGCGGGTACGGAGATGTTACTATAACGTTTATTCACAGGGAAGAAATATCCTCATATATATATGCTAGGCATCAGTACAAATAAGAATCACAGTGCGAAAATACGGTGATAATATACATTCCAATAATATAGTGCAAGTACATTGCTATCACAGAACGTAATCCAATATTATATGAATATTACATCTATATAATTTATAAAGAGAGATACGAATCATTTATAAAGAGAGATACAAATCTGAACAGTACAAAAGATCCTCACAAGCAGCAAGAAGAAATCTCAAGAGCCGGTCAGAAGGAGGCAAGAAAGGAAAGAGCTATTGCTGGTCCACCACGCAAGCGCTTCACAACTTTGATCAATGGCAGGAAAGTCCATGGACTAAACTCCAGGATCTGAATATACTGGTTCAGGGGAGTCAAAAAGCTACCCAATGAGTGGTAAGATAAAGCCAAGAGGCGTGCATAAACAAACACACATGCATCGATAAATCAAAATCGAAAAGCATGTATCAAAAATTGTGTCATGAGCACATATACACACAAGCAGACAATGAGGCATCAAATAAAGTAAATGTGAAAAAACCAGTTGCACAAGCTCAAATTATGGATTCATAAGATTAGTACGCCGAAGGAGTAATCCAAACAAGAATATACATACCCTATATCTCATGTCACCATATCCTGAGTTCATACAACTCCAGATGCCTTATAAACTTAAAAAAACAGCATAAAATCGATGAAAATCGATAAAACACAAACAATCAATATATTGCTCATCCTATTATCTTATTATTATTACTCGTCCGACCCATATATCTGGGTATGTGCTCTGGCATACGTTCTAACTCACATACATCTATATATGAGTAAGTCAGCGTTGGTTATTGGAAACTGACGGGGGTATCAACAAATATTGTTTACAGTGGGCCTCGTGCATACCCGGGACAACGGCCCAGGATGTTTTGTTGGAAATACAGAATCTACCGCGAGTAGCATGAGGGGAAGGGTCTTATTTATGTGCCCATACATGAATATAACAGGAGATGGGTGCCATCATATCTCTCAAAACACCCTCAGGTAGAATCAGAAGTTTTAATTACACAACATATCTAATACCATTGTAAATATGAACGCCTATTGATATCCATCAGCTTTCTTAACCCGATGAAAGTTGTCTTTTTTATAATTCATTATGCAATTATCAATTTACGGGAAGAGCAGGAGCATGTCAGGTACAGGTGCACAGGAGTACAGGGGTATAACATGACAACAGTTACGAAGTTTCCTTAATCTAATAATCATGAGTCAAGTGATAGTACGACAGGAGATAACATGCAAGCGTCGGATGTCAAGTGATAGCATGTCAAGTGATTAGCGCAGTAGATATTAACTATCGTATAATGCAATACAGGAAAATGGTATCAATACGGGAGATCAGTACGAATACCCAAAAATAATACAGTTTTTGAAAAACAGTTTAAGTAAAGATTTCAAACTCTTCACCGCCATCAATAAAAGAATAATAGTTAAATTATTTAATTATCCAGGTGGGGCTGGTCAAGCTGGAGCAAAGACAGGCTGAGTCGGCATTACGCTGGGTATTCTTGGCGGAGCTAGCATGCTCTAAATGCTAAACGCTCGGCGAGGCCAATGCTCGCGGCAAAACAACATATGAACATCCATAGATAACGCTTACGGTGAAGCCACACTTGCGATGAAACTAAATGTACACGGTGAAGCAGCTAAAACCGCTCTGCTAACACTTGATGAAGCCACGCTTGTGGCGAAGTTAAACGCGCATGGGGAAGGCGTATGAATGTAGGCTATGCATGCAGCGGAGCTACGCTCAAACGAGTTAGCTGTAAAGCGCTAAGTGTTAAGCTCGCCTCCCGGTGGAGCTAGTAGAGAACTCCGAAGGTTAAATCTGAAGACTAAGTCCAAGGCTGAGTCAAGCTAGCGAGCAGTGATAGACACTAACGAGCACGCGGAAGCCAGTGGCACGTGACAAAACAGTGTATGAACACTCTGCTAACACCGTGACGTAGCTACGCTCGGGTGAGTTTCACAGTAAAACGCTGAGTTTTAAGCTCGCCTACCAGACAGAGCATGTGAAACCCAGAAGGTTAAATTTGAAGACTGAATAAAGCCGGAAGCTAAGCCCGGAGGCTAAAGAAAAACCCGAAGGCTGCACCCGAAGGGAAGGCAACCACGAACGGTCGGCCAAACACAGTAATAGAGTAGTATCACAGATAGTATACATGTACAAGTATTAAACATTATTACAAGCATTCATTACCAATACAAATACATCAGTTCACGAAAATACAAATACAGTCTCAGAAATACAAATACGCCTGTTGAAGCGGGGTAACCCATAAAGCGAGCGACACTCGCCGAAACCCACGAACCACGTCGTGAAATCCTAGAATTTCACCCAAAAAAATCCCACGGGGCACCGGAATCCAATTAGTGAGTGAGAATCCAATTAGTGAGTGAGAGAGAGGAAAGAGAGAATTAAAGAGAGAGAAAAGAATCAAAGAGAGGGGAAATGGCCCCGCTTATGGCCGGGGGCCCACGGCCTGGTTGGCATGGCTGTGGGCCCAAGCGACACCGGACGACCAATTAGGTGGCACGCTGCTAGTTAGGTGGCGCTGGACAGCCGGAGGAGAAGGTGGAGTTGAAGGGGAGGTGAGGTGGTATTGGATTTTGTAGATGGTGGTGGTGTTAGAAGTGGTGGTGATGAAATTAGAGAAGAGGGAGGTAGAAGGAGGAGATGAGAGTTCTGGTGGAGGAGTGGAAGGTGTTGATTTGGGTAGTGGTTGTGGAAAATTGGGCAAGAAGATGGTGGATGGTGGTTGTAGGAATTTGAAGGAGATGGTGGTGAGTATGATAGAAGAGAAGTTTGGTGGTGAACTTTAAGAAAGAGGAGGAGATGAGGACGCCAGAGTTGGGGCCGCCGGCTAGAGGGGCCGCCGGCATGGGTGATCGGCAGGAGAAGGTGCTAGCCTGGGCTTGTAGGTGGTCAGCCACTGGTGGAGAAGAGAGAAAAAGTGAGGGAAAGATTTGAGAGTGAGAGAAAGAAATTAAAGATGGAGGAGAGATTTGGGGGAGAGAGTAAGATTGAGAAGAGAAGGGGAGGTGTGCCGCCGGCCAGGAGAAGAGAAGGGAAGAAGAAAGAGCAAAGGAAAAGAAAAGAAGAGGGAAGAAAGTCGTGGAAGGGTAGTGGAAGAAAAGAAGAAAAAAAAAAGAAAAAAAGAGAAAGAGAAAAAGTAAAAAAGAAAAGAAAAGAGAAAAGAAAGAAAAATATTCGGTCAAAACTCCAGATTTGGGAAAATACCGATATTATTTTATTTAGCCAAATTTTGACAAATTCAGAAAAAATTCCAAAAAATTTATAAAATAGAAAATATTACATTGAGGAACATGATAAATTTAGATTCAATAAATTTAACTCCGTTTTGCACATAAAAATTCTAAAATTGATCGGCGATACTGGTCGCACCGGTTTTAGGAAAATTTGAAAAATAATTAAGAAAAATTCTAAAAAATGTAAAATATTAAAAATAAATATTTGAAACTGAAATTAGCCCAATCTAACTACTAGAAAGATCAAATCAAATAGTACACTGGGATCGAGTCCTAGGTTCAGACTTGAGCTGACTTTGAGTCCAAAAATCCAGATTCGATATCAAATAATAATATAAATAATCACAAAAATAAATATGAAAAAATAGAATAATATGATTGAACAATTGGGACACGTATCCGTGTACATATTCCGGGAATGAGGTGTTACAATCTACCTACCTCACAAAAATTTCATCCTAGAAATTTTGATAAGGGGGAGACGAATATAAAAAGGATATAGATGAGGATTATATCAATTAAGATATGAATAATTGAGGGTAACATTCACAAATTGACTGATCAATGATCTCGGGACCTAGACGTACTCTGCACTTCCTGTTAACTTCAGACGGTGTCATAGTAATACTGACTTGATCTCTGTCAATAAGAGAATTCTGCCAGAACTTCAATAAACTGACCCACTTTGGATAATATGCAATGAGCTAATTTCATGAGATAATCGATAATATTTCTTTCGGACTGCGAGGCTAAGCTGATGAAATCCATAGAAATTCATAAAAATAATATAAAATCTTGTATTAGAAAAGTCTTGTATGGCTTCAGAACTGACCAATCTTTTATCTGCGTAGCATGAAGTTGTGATTGACGAAGAGTCTGTAATAAAATTCTCAGATGTTCTGCATGTTTACTATCACTCTAGGAGTAGATCAGAATATCAAAAATAAAGAAAATCCTAATAAAACTGATCATAAATAAAGAAAAACTGATAATAATGAGTTCTAAATACTAAGCGTTGATTACCCTGAAAGGCATAGCCTAGAACTTAGAATAACCATAGCGAGTCTTGAATACTGTCCTCTGAATGATAACCTGACTATAGATTAAATTTAGAAAATACCCGAGCGTTGTAAAGTTGGTCGAAGAGATCGTTAACTCGAGACAATAGATACTTGTTAATAGTAATTTCGTTTAATTCTCTATAGTCAATACATAGTCTTCAGTAATTTCTGTAGTACTTACAATTCTGTAGATGCTATTCAACACGGTGCTTTAGATATAGGGTCGTTTCTGAAATAATATAAATAGAAAATGCTATAGCTCTGAAGCACACCCATTAGGTTACCATTTACTCTGCCAGAATCGTCGCGAGATGTGCCGGAACTGTTACAGTTTCCCCGTTTATCCATATCCAAATTGGAAAAAGACATTGGGTAACTTAAAGTGAAAAGATGGAAGGGATTCATGAATCAAAGGAAAGAACTATCATGAAAGAATAGATAACTCTGCACTTGTAGTTGAATTGTATAACCATGATTCATGCGTTCCAGTTGTAAATTTCTTTATTAGTAATTTCATGTCTGGTGTACTGAAGGAGCAAAAGCTTAAACTCTAATACCATCCTGTAACGCCCCAGACCCGCGGGTACAGATATGTTACTGTGATGTATATACACGGGAGAAAAACCCTCACACACACACACACATAGGGGGTGTGTGTGTGTGTGTGTGTGTGTGTGTGTGTGTAGACACACACACACACATGTGTGTGTGTGTGCGCGCGCGCTAAGCATCAGTATATGCAGGAATCAGAGTGCGAATGCACGATGATAATATACATTCTAATAATATAGTACAAATACAATGTTATCACAGAACATGATCCAATATTACATGAATATTACATCACTAAAGGGCACAAAATATAATTTACAAAGAGATATATAAATCTGAACAATATAAAAGATGCTCACAAGTAGCAAGAAAAATCTCGAGAGCCGGTCAGAAGGAGGCAGGAAAGGAAAGAAACGGTTGGTCCACCACGCTACCACTACACAACTCTGATCAATGGCGGGAAAGTTCATAGACCAAGCTCCAAGATCTGGACATGCAGGTCCAAGGGACTCAGAAATCTACCCAATGAGTGATAAGATGAAGCCAAGAGGGGTGCATAGACAAACATATGTGTATCAATAAATCTGAATATAAAAGCATTTATTGAAAATCGTGACGTGAGCACAGACACACACAAGAAGGCAATGAGGCATCAAATAAAGTAATTGTGACAAAACCAGTTGTACAAGCTCAGATTCATAAGATTAATATGTCGAAAGAATAATTCAAATAAGAAAACTCTCATATTTATATATCCTATATCTCATGTCAACATAGCCTGAGTTTATACAATCTGAGTTGCCTCCTAAACTTAATAATATAAAACTGATGAAAATTAATAAAACACAAACAATCAATGTATTGCTAATCCTATCATCTTATTCTTATTACTCGTCCAACCTATATATTTGGATATGTGTTCTGGCATACATTCCAACCCACATACATTCAAATATGAGTAAGTCGAGGTTGGTTATTGAAAACCGGTGGGGGTATCAAGGAGCAAGATTTGCAGTGAGCCCCATGCATAAAAATGGCCCAAGATATTCCGTTGCTGATACAAAACCTACCGCGAGGCACAGGAGAGAAAGGGTGTTATTTATGTGCCGATATAGGAATATAATAGGAGGTAAGATGCCAGCACACCCCTCGAAACACTTGGAGGCCTTCAAGTAGAACCGAAAGTTTTAGTTACACAATATGCCTAATACCTCTATAAACACGAACACATATTGATATCCATCGGTTCCCCCAATCCGATAAAAGTTGTCCTCTTTATAGTTCATTATGTAATTATCAATTTATGGAAAGAGCAGGATCATGTCAGGTGCAGGTGCACAAGAGTACAGGGGTATAACATGATAACAATTATGAAGTTCCCGTAATCTGATAATCATGAGTCAAGTGATAGTATGGTACATATCAGGTGATAACATGCAGGTGTCAGGTGTGATAGCATGTCAAGTGATTAACACAGCAGATATTAGCTATCATTTAACACAATATAGAAAAATGATACCGATACAGGAGATCAGTACGAATACTGAAAAACAATAAAGTTTTTGGAAAACAGTTTAAGCAAACTCTTCACAACCAGTAATAAAAGAATAATAGTTAAATTATTTAATTATTCAGGCAGGGCTGATCAAGGTAGAGCAAGGCAAGGCCGTATCGGTATTACGCCTGGTACACAATAGAGCTTGGTTCCTGGCGGAGCTAGCGTGCAACTCTAAATACTAAAGCGCTTAGCAATGCCAATGCTCGTAACGAAGCAACATATGAACGTCCATAGCTGACACTTACGACGAAGCCACACTCACGGTGAAGCTAAATGTACATGGTGAAGCGGCGTATGAACGCTCTGCTAGCGCGTGATGAAGCCACACTCGCGGCGAAGCTAAACGCATATGGCGAAGCGACGTATGAACACAAGTTATGCACGCGGCGGAGTTACGCTTGAATGAGTTAGCTGTAGAGCACTGAGCGCTAAGCTCGCCTCTCGACGGAGCTAGTAGTGAACCTAAAGGTTAAGTCTGAAGACTGAGTCTGATGTTGGAGTCAAGCTAGCGAGCAGTGATAAACGCTAACGCGCGCCAGCGGAGCGAGTCGCCCGTGACGAAGCGGTGTATGAACACTCTGCTAACGTCGCGATGTAGCTACGCTCAGGTGAGTTTCATGATAAAATGCTGAGCGCTAACTCGCCTATCAGGCGAAGCATGCAAGACCTAGAGGGTTTAAGTCTGAATACTGAAAAAAGCCCGGAGGCTGAGCCATTGAAGAAAAGCCTGGGGACTGCACCCAAAGGCAGGGCGACCACAAAAGGTCAACCAAACACAGTAATAGAGCAGTATCACAGGCAGTATACATGTACAGATATTAAACTACATTATTATAAGCATTCATCATACTGATACAAATATATCCGTCCACAGAGATACAAATACAGTCTCAGAAATATAAATACGCTCGTCGAAGCAGGTTAACCTATAAAGCGAGAGACACTCGTTTAAATTTAAATCCATGGACCACATCACAAATCCCAAAATTCTGAAAATACCATACGGGTACGGGCATCCAATTAGTGAGAGAGGAGAGAGGAGAGAGGAGAGAGAGAATTAAAGACAGAGAGAAAAGAATCAAAGAGAGAGGGAGAAATGTCCCGACTCATGGCCGGGGCCCATGGCCTGGGCTAGCCTGGTCGTGGGCCCAGGCGGTGCTGGACGGCCATTGGGCAGCGTGTTAGCCAGTTAGGTGGTGTCGGACAACCGGAGAAGAAGGGAGTTGAAGGAGAGGTGAGATGGTGTTGGATTTTGTAGATGGTGGTGGTGGGGTTATAAGTGGTGGTGATGAAATTAGGGAAGAGGGAGGTAGGAGGAGGAGATAGGAGGTGTGGTGGAGGAGTGGGAGGTGTTGATTTTGGTGGTGGTGGTGGAAATTAGGGAAGAAGATGGTGGATGGTGGTTATGGGAATTTGAAGGAGATGGTGGTTGGTGTGATAGAGGAGTTTGGTGGTGATCTTGAAGAAAGAGGAGGAGATGGGGACGACAGAGTTGGGCTGCCAGCTAAGGGGTCGCCGAAATAGGTGATCGGACAGAGGAGGCACTTGCTTGAAGGTTGTTGACCACTAGTGGAGAAGAGAGAGAGTGTTAGGGAGAGATTTAAGAGTGAGAAAGAAACTAGAGGCAGGGTGAGAGATTCGGGAGATTTGGGAGAGAGAGTGAGATTGAGAGGAGGAGGGGATGGTATGTCACCGGTTAGGAGAAGAGAAGGGAAAAAGAAAGAGAAAAGAAAAAGAAAGAAGAAGAAGGAAAAGAAAAGAAGTGGGAAGAAAGTGGTGGAAGGGTATAGAAGGTTGTGGAAGTTAGTGGAAGATGGTGGAAGAAAAGAAAAGAAAAGAAGGAAAAGAAAAGAAAAGAGAAAAGAAAAAGAAAATATCCGGTCAAAACTCTAAATTCGGGAAAAACACCGATATTATTTTATTTGGCCAAATTTTGACAAATTCAGAAAATTTCTCAAAAATCTCTAAAATAGAAAATATTATACCGAGAAACATGGTGAAGTCAGATTAAAGAAATTCAACTGCATTATAAATTAAAAATCCTAAAATTAACCGGCAATATTGATCAACACAGGTTTTAGGAAATTTTGCAAAATAATTCAGAAAAAATTCAGAAAATTATGAGAAAAATCAAAACATTGAAAATTAATATTTGAAACTAAAATCTATCCAATCTGACTATCATAAAGATCAAATCAAGCAGTACACTGGGATCGGGTCCCGAGTTCAGACTTGGGCTAACTTTGAGTCCAAAAATCCAGATCCAATACCAAATAATAATATAAATAATCACAAAATAGAAATAAATACGGGAAAAAATAGGAAAATATGGTCAAAAAATTCGGACACATATCTAGGTACGTATTTTGGGGACGGGGTGTTATAGAATCGATCCTTGTACTCATTAACATGATCAAATTGGAGTATCTTGACCTTCTTGCCAGTATGTTTCTCCATCAATTTTTTTTATTTCATGAACAAATCTTAGGACATCAAACATTTGACTTATTGGATATACCCAACAACGCCTAGATGAATCATCAATAAAAGATACAAAGTACCAATGGCCTGTGATGCAGTCTTAGTAGGACCCTAACATCAGCATGAACACAATCAAGAAGATCTTTTGGGCGGTGAGTAACGGTGCCAAATTTCATCTTCGTTTTCTTGTCCAGAACACATTTTTCACCAAATTCTAATTGCAGGTTAATACACCTTCCAATACTTCATGCATCACCAAGGCTTGCAAAGAATCCAAACCAACATGTCCGAGTCTCATCTGCCATAACCTGGTAGAATCACCTTCCAAATGTTCTGAAGTTGTTAAATTTTTAGTAATTGCACTACCCTTCAAGTAGTATAAGTTGTTACGTCAAAATGCCTTCAGAACCACTAATGAGTCACTAAACATTTTGAGAACTCCTTCTCCAAGAGTCTGATCGGGGGAAAATCGTGCACAAAAGTGTATGTTTAGAAATGAAGATTTAGTGTGTGTGTGTGTGTGCGCGCGCTTTGGCTTCCTCGATACTTCCGTTATAGCATAGAGGCTAAAACGAGTCGAATCCACAAGGACGGGAGGCGATAGAATCTTTACCGGTTGATTCACGTGTTTGTTAAAAAGTTCTTCAAAGTTTTAAAGAATGAAAATAAAAGAAAAGAAAGAATGAAAAGAGAAGCATGGTGAAATACGAAGAAGTCGGAAACATAGAAAAGAATAGTTTTTGTGGTTTTGTTTGTATGTCTAAAATAAAGTGAAAAAGAAAGAAAACTCATGGCACTAACTACTAATGACTCCACCAACATGCTACCTCTTAGTGATAGTTGCCTCACATGTATCATTGGCCATCACTAGTCCTTGATTCAAGAGCGATTCAAAGCATGACCCATATGTAACTCATCACAACCCAACTCATCAAACAAGTGCAAGCTACACTTAAACCATCAATACTATAGAAAAGTAAGCATGGAGTAAAGTAATATTAGCTTGTTAGTGGTTAGGAAGTTAGAGTGTTAGATCCATCATCATGAGCCATCAATGGCTCTTGCAAGAGCAAGGCCAAACCGAGACTATTAGATTCATGTGGATTATCAAATAAGAAGTTAGAAAGTTAGTGGTTAGTAGTTAGTTGCCATGAGAGAAAAGACTAGCTACATATGTAAAAGAGATTAGAGAGAAGAAAATAAAGATAAGGTAAGGAGCACCTTTCATAGATTGTCACCTTCTATTACAAGCACTCTTGCTTCCCAACATGTACCACTCTCTCCCTAATACAAGATCTACAAGAAATAGAAAATACAAGAGAGGAAGAAGAAGATAAACTACACTATACTATCCTAAACTACAAAATGGAAATGAAACTACTCCTAAAACTCTGCATATCCCAAGTCTGGAACCCCAGGGGGATATATATAGCCACCAGGGAAGAGGGGGCCAGGGGACAGGCCCTGGCCCAAAACGCGGGCCGCGCGCGTGGCGCTTCGAGCCGCGCGCGGTCCCGTCTGTCCCCTATCAGGCCCTGTACCCGGTTTCGTCTTTGCAGTCCCTGGTTTTCACAGAATCAGCTCTCTAGGTCAATGGCTATCTTTAATAGGCTTTTAATCACCAATTAAATGGTGATTTAGGGTCTTCTTCTTCATTGCACACCATGGACCTAGAATCAAGCAAGCAAAGCTTTATTAGAAGAATTTAATATGAAATTAATGTGAAGATGTGATACAAATTATGCAAAATTAGAGACTAATCACACCCCCACACTTATCTTTTGCTCGTCCCAAGCAAAACAAAAAACTAAGAAATTATTACACCACTTTCGCAGGTGACGTGATTGCACTGAGCATGTACAACAAGCCGTTAAACCTCTAAGTTCCCCTTAGAGGAGGAGTTTTGTCTCCTGAGGGTTTTCAGCGGATTACACCCACAAAATCTATAAAGAAAGAAATCAAATGTTAGTATTTTTAAAACGCATTTTTGAAATAGAGAAAAGTGTTGAAGTATTTTCGTGAAAATATAAGTGACTTAAGGTCATAGGTTAACCAGAAATTGTTCTTTCTTAAACTAAGTCAAAATGTAAAAAAATCTTGTTATAAATTAAATGTAAGAATTTAAAATTGAATTGACTCTTTGATCTTTCATAAAACTCTTAGAAAATATGCACTTTGTGAACTGTGGAGATTTTTAGGATATTGACTCAAACTTTCATGCCATTGATTTTTATATATTTATTATTTATTTTTAACTTTTTTTCCTTCCCTTAGTTTTCTTAGACTTTCTTATTTACCCGGGTAGTGAGCCTTTAGCCGGTGACTCCCAAACTAGTTGGTCTTAGGGCACCAGAATAGAAAACATCCCTCGGACTTAAGGACTCAAGTAAATAAGGCCACAAAACTAAAGGGTATTATTTGATTTTTGTCCACCGTTTTAGGTATGAATAATCATGCTTCCTGAGGCATAATTACCCAACTTCAATAAGTGGTTTTTATTATCGTAAATATATATATGTATTTTATATATATATTTTTTATTATAACATTTCAGTCTTTGTTTCAATCCCAAAAATTGTGTAAGTGTGGAGTACATAAATCTAAGGCAAAAATTCAAGATCAAATTATCTTTTCAATTTTACTTTCTTATCCTAAAATTTAAATAAGATCTATTATTTTGACTTGGTTTAAAATTTCATAATTTTTGGTCTTCCTAATTTCTAAGATAATCTTAATTTTCTTAAAATGGATCAAAACTACTTCTCTTAATTCAAAAAGTTTTGTAAAAAGAAAAGAAAGAGTTTTTTTTTAATTTTTATTTAAAAAGAAGGGTAAAAGAAAGAAAATATAAAACTAATTATGTTAGTAAACCCTCCCCCACACTTATCTCATGCATGGTCCTCATTGCATCGTGAATGTGTAAATACATGAAACAAATGGAGAGGGAAGGAAGATTACCTCAAGGGGGTGGCTCCGGTGGTGGTCTGATTGGGCCAAGCGTTGCTACCCAATCAAAATAGCGTGGATCGTGCAGGAACCCACCAATGACCTCTTTAACATGACCCAATAAAAGAATGATTGATTGAATGGTCTTATTGAAAATTTTATCCCCATCTAATTTTAAATTTTCAAAAATAATTATTGAGTCATTTTCTTCAACATTCTTGTCCAACAATGAAGTGTGATTTTGAGAGATAATTGATTTGGACTCAAATGGAAAAGGAACAAAAACCGATACCAACTCGGGAAGTTGACTCAGATCAAGTCGAGAGTCAACAATGAGAGTCGAAATTGGTTCAAAAATAGGGTCCAGACTAAAGAATTGATGTTCACACACTGTCCCCATTAATGAAGTGTGATCATAAGAGATTGGTGATTCCATTTCACGGTGGACTGGTACAGGATTTAATGTTGACTCCGGAATAGAGAAAAAATCTGGTAAAGATACCAGAGTCATTATTGAATCAAAAGTGAAATGGAATTCCCAACAGGAGGTTGAGGATCACATTCAGGTTCGATTTCAATTTCAGGGAAGGGATAACTTGCCAGAATGTCCAGGTGACTTTCATAACTTGGAGTTTGGTCAAGTTCGAATATGTGTTCTGAAATTGAATCTGAATTCCCAAAATGACATGATTCAAGGGTCCAATCAGTAGAGTTAGGGATATAAGGATTGGTCAATGGTTGATAAGAAAGATTTTCCTCGCTCTCATTGATCAGATCGCTCATTATTGAATCTAACCTACTGACAGACAGGGTAACAGAATGTTGAGTCTGAATCATGTCTTTCATACTTTTTATAATTGATTTTTCTTGAATAGGTGAGTATGAAAGGTGATTTTGAAAATTGTGGTGAAATTGTGAGTCCATCGGATTTTGCGGTTGCTGCTCGAACTCACACAAGGGTTCCATACTCAAATCCAGTATTGAAGTTTGTTCATTTTGAATAGGTGAGACTGGAAAAGATGAGAAGGACTCTTGAAATTTTGGTTGAGATGAGGAGTCCAACATGTTTTGCATTCTATCACAAAAGACTTCCAAACGCTTTTCTAGCTCAGATTCTTCTTCAATTGGATGCTCTAGAAAAGGAGGATGTGGAGTTTGATATGGGAAGGATTGTGAATTGAGCAAATTTTACATTTGTTGTAGGGACTCTTCTATACTCCTTTCCAATGATGTTTTTCTTCAATTGGTGGTTCAGGAAAAGGAGTATATGAATCACAATTGGGGAATGAATATTGTAGAAATTGTGGACAAGATGGTTGAAAATTTGACTCGGGATGGGTGAATCCCCATGAACTCTGTGAAGAGTTGAAATTATTTTGAAAATCTTGGTTATAGGATTGGAGATATGGGTCATATTGAGTCGAATAATCCCAACTCGGCATATATGGTTGGTTCATGTTGTACATAGCCGGGTTGAAGTTATGCGAGTCAAATGAGGTCGGAGTGAAATATGGATTTATATCATGATTGAAAGAATTATTGTTGTTAAAATCCATTTCACAATATATATAAAAAAAAGAAAATAAACAAACAAACAAAGAAAAAGAAAAAGAAAACAAGCCTATGCTAGGGTTGACTTAGACCTAGACGACTCCTAACTGGTTAGACTGTCCACGGGGGTATATTGTCAGAATCTGACCACAAGTTAATCGGCCAGGTAGGGGCAAGATCGGTGGGAGGTATCCGTGCCGGAGCAATGGGCCTAATTATGCCAAACCACCGTTCTTCGAGGTTTCGCCTCTCAATCCCCAACCTTAGACACCGATCTAGCAAGAGTCAAATTCTAACAACTTTCCCCTTAGGTCAATCTCCTAAATGAGTCCGAGATGTTCCTAGGGCCAACGTCTAGCAATTTTTATTAGGCTTGGATTGTGTGAGTGGAGAGGTGATTTTTAGGCTAAGGGAGGGTAATGACTTCCCCACCTTATGTTGTATTGGGTGTTGCCCTTAAGTTAAATCTGTGCAAGTATGCAATATAGATAAGCATGAACACAAAAAAGCGAGTAAATTACTGAAGTGTTTGTCCTATACTATAGCAATGCCATATGTACACCTCCTATCACAACAACATAAGCAAAATACAGTATATTGGAATGAAAATTGACACGTGCCTAGATGCAAATGTCTAAACCGTTTAAAGTATCCTATTTCTGTATTTTAGTTCTTACAATTATTTACAGTGCACAGGTATTATAAACAAAAATTAGCAGCAGAATATAAAAATATATAAGAATTTACCCGACCACACTTGAGCAAGTGTGGGCTTCCGCAATGCTAAAACTTTAACCTGCACACCAAAAAACAAAGAAGAAAAGTTAACAAACTTGTGAAATCAAACCGTTCCCATCCCCGCAACGGCGCCAAAATTTGATCGGGGGAAAACCGCGCACAAAGTGTATGTTTAGAAATGAAGATTTTGTGTGTGTGTGTGCGCTTTGGCTTCCTCGATACTTCCGTTATAGCATAGAGGCTAAAACGAGTCGAATCCACAAGGACGGGAGGCGATAGAATCTTTACCGGTTGATTCACGTGTTTGTTAAAAAGTTCTTCAAAGTTTTAAAGAATGAAAAGAAAAGAAAAGAAAGAATGAAAAGAGAAGCATGGTGAAATACGAAGAAGTGGGAAACATAGAAAAGAATAGTTTTTGTGGTTTTGATTGTATGTCTAAAACAAAGTGAAAAAGAAAGAAAACTCATGGCACTAACTACTAATGACTCCACCAACATGCTAACCTCTTAGTGATAGTTGCCTCACATGTATCATTGGCCATCACTAGTCCTTGATTCAAAAGTGATTCAAAGTATGACCCATATGTAACTCATCACAACCCAACTCATCAAACAAGTGCAAGCTACACTTAAACCATCAATACTATAGAAAAGTAAGCATGGAGTAAAGTAATGTTAGCTTGTTAGTGGTTAGGAAGTTAGAGTGTTAGATCCATCATCATGAGCCATCAATGGCTCTTGCAAGAGCAAGGCTAAACCGAGACTATTAGATTCATGTGGATTATCAAATAAGAAGTTAGAAAGTTAGTGGTTAGTAGTTAGTTGCCATGAGAGAAAAGACTAGCTACACATGTAAAAGAGATTAGAGAGAAGAAAATAAAGATAAGGTAAGAGAGCACCTTTCATAAATTGTCACCTTCTATTACAAGCACTCTTGCTTCCCAACATGTACCACTCTCTCTCCCTAATACAAGATCTACAAGAAATAGAAAATACAAGGGAGGAAGAAGAAGATAAACTACACTATACTACCCTAAACTACAAAATGAAAATGAAACTACTCCTAAAACTCTGCATATCCCAAGTCTGGAACCCCAAGGGGGGTATATATAGCCACCAGGGAAGAGGGGGGCCAAAGGACAGGCCCTGGCCTAAAATGCGGCCGCGGCCGTACGGCCGCGAAAACGCGGCCAAGGCTGCGTTTCTGCGGTCCTACTGGGGCCGCGCGCGCGGCGCTTCGAGCCGCGCGCGGTCCCGTCTGTCCCCTGTCAGGCCCTGTGCCCGGTTTCGTCTTTGCAGCCCCTGGTTTTCATAGAATCAGCTCTCTAGGTCAATGGCTATCTTTAATAGGCTTTTAATCACCAATTAAATGGTGATTTAGGGTCTTCTTCTTCATTGCACACCATGGACCTAGAATCAAGCAAGCAAAGCTTTATTAGAAGAATTTAATATGAAATTAATGTGAAGATGTGATACAAATTATGCAAAATTAGAGACTAATCAGAGTCCCCCTAAGGCCCTGCGCCTCCAAAGCTCCAATTGAGATAAGATTTTTCTTTACCTGAGGAACTTATCTCACATCTTTCAACTCTCTTATCATTTTATCAAACAACTTGATGCAAACTATACATATCCCTTCATTTTGGCATGTTTGTCCATCTCCAAGTGACATTAAACCTTCATCTAGTTTTCCAAAACTAGTAAACCATTCTTGCTTAGGACAAACGTGATTAGTAGTACCCTTATCCAAAATCCACTTATATTTCTCTGAACAACAAACAATAGGATGATAGAAAGTGAAAATACAGACGAGTCAGAATCAATATCCTCATCCGCATGTGTGAAATTTGCCTATGATTTTTGTCCCTTCTCCTTCTTGAGCCTTGGACAGTCAATATTCCAATATCCTTCTTCCTTCCAGAAAGCACAATGGTTCTTTTCTAATTTGTGATTACTAGTCGTTGACTTACCAATATCACCATTGCCTTTCCGATGATTGAAATCAATTCCTCTTGCAGTCAACACCTATACTGTTGTGCTATTGAGAGAAGACTCTTTGTCCTATCACCTCACCTCGTGATTCACAATAGTAGTTGACACATCATTGTAGCTAAGTGAAGTATTGTCATTGATCAAGGTTAGAACGAAGGTCTCATACTCTTCATCTAGAAGAGAGTTCAAAAGATTTAACGCCTTGTCCTCATCCTTAATCACCTCACCACGTTAGCTAGGTCTGTTAAAAGCTTCATGTAGTTATTCATGTGATCACCAATGAGGATTATTTTCTTCAACTGGAAGCGGTAAAGCCTCCTCTTCAGATGTAACAGATTCTTGATGCTCTTCATGAGATACTTACTTCCCATGATCTCCTAAATTTTTCTTGCGAAAGTTTCATTCATCACATGATACTTGATGTTATGTGTGAAACAATTCATCTTGTTCCAATCCTTCTTTGAAGTCTCCGCTGGTTTTTCTTGCAAAAATAGTGTGTCTTTCAAATTCTGTGTGTTCAGCGCATTCATCACCTTACATCTCTATATACCAATGTTGTTCACACCGTCGAACTATTGAAGATATACTAAAAGCCTTAGCCTTTCTATATTAGAACTCAATATATAATTTAATATTATTTCTAGTTTATAAGAATCTATATGGGCATATGATTCTACTATATACATTTATGTCTTGTGTTCTACATTGTAGATGACCTAGTGTGTAAAGTTTGGCTTACACACAAAAGATTGAATCATCAGATTCCTATAGAACATAAATTAAATCCACGATCTTAGATGGAGTTGGACACACCATCGGTAGAATTTGTAATGCAATCTTCTGGAATAGTCTATCTTAACTATATGAGACTGTTTGATGTCCCGGACTATTGCATTAGTACACTTTATGCGTATTGGACAAGACCAAGTTGAGGTAATTTTCTATATACCGACTATATTAGAAAATTAATATCTCATGATTATTATGAGTGCTTAAACTTTGAATCCCGAAATGTTTAAAGGACATGTGCGTATTATACACTTCACTTTGATTCATTAAGAACTAAGATTCTTTTATGAGTCAATAACTTCAGTGAGTTGAGTGACAATGTAATGTGTATGATGGACTTATTCATAAACAGAATTCACGTCCCGGTGTGAGGGAGTGATGATGTTCCCTTGAGAAGCTTATAAGCTTAGTGCATGTCAAACTCTGCAGGTGGATTTAGTTATCAAACATGACATATAAGTTAAGTGGTAGGTATCAAGAACAAGATGTCGATTAAACAAAATTATCAGTAATTTAATTTAATCGAGAGACATCAAAAATCTTAACATGGGGAGATTTTAGGCATATAATAAAAAGAATATCGAAAGTAATTTTGAGATAATGACATAAATGCAATTACAATTCTTTAGTGGACCGAATTATAATTTATGAAATTAAAGATTCTAATTCGGGTTGAATTAGGGTTTTCTAATTTTATTAGAAGTTTGATCCTTATTTGATTCATATTGGTCCCTATTGTACCCTATATAAAGCCTCCTATAGCTCTTGGTCACATTATACATCATATAAAAGAAACAAAAGGTGAAAAAAAATAAGTTTCTAAAAGGCGGCAGAAAAGAGCTGAAAGAGAGATTGGAAGTTCAGAGCCCACCCTCTATCTGATTTAGCGCTTCGGGAATATGATAGAAGATCGTGAGGTGTTCAAGACTTCTTCCCAGTTCGTAGTTGAAGATTATTAATGGAATCAATCCAGCGAGTTTTCGTAGGTATGATCTCAGTCTTCGTTAAATCTATAGGATTGCATATGCACAATTTTTTTGTTATTCATGTTGTATCTGCTTAAGGCGATTTCAGAAATTTTTTGCACTTTCACGAGCTTCACCATATGGATCTTTGATTAGTGGATGTTCACGATCTTCATCATGGATTAATTTACCTCGGTTATGTCTCCTCTAGAAAATGCCAATGACAATGCAGAAAATCAATAAAAATAAATCCAAAATACATAAAAATCAAAATTTTACCTCAAAGTAAAACCTTATATTAGTTTCTGAATTATCTACTCCACTAAATCTGATCCCAACAAACAATCTATCACCGCTCTGAGATCGACAAACGATCTTCTCCGAACAGACCAAGATGCTCTTGGAATCGACACACGACCCCGATCGAACCTGAAAATCTCTGATACCACTTGTTGCACCCTCTAGAGGAATTTCAATGACATAGCAATGATTGTTATCCAATTTTGCATATTTTACCACATCATTTCCATGCATATTTGCAAATAAAAATAAGATTTTTAATCATCTTCTCTCTATTTTTGTAGGTCCATACCTGAAATGAGAAAAGGCCCAAAATCTCTTTAATTAGCAATAATTAAAGAGAATTAATTCCAATCCCAAAAGAGAGCCCAAGTTTGAGCCCAGGATCTAGAGAAATCTACGTGCCAACTCAAGATTCCAGAAGGTCCATGTGGCTAACAAACTTGTAACAACTTCGCAACAGAAAGCTGTTGCTGAACGACCTTCAAACTGCCGCAATCCGCCGCAAATCCGCCGCAAATCTGGGGCCGTTGGGCGCCAGATTTTGCCAGCTGTCTTGTCTTCTGGAGCCTTCTCTCTGAGGCCTATAAATACAGGACCAGGGTCTGCACAAGCGCAACAGAGAGAGAGAGGAGAAATTAGGGGAAAGTCTTGTATTTTGTTTTAGTATTCTCTTAGGTTTTAGTTTTCCCTCTTCTTCTCCCTAGAAATCTTTGCAAGAGAGAGATTGTAAGAGAGAGAGAGCTTGTGTAATCAAGGTGTGACAACTTGTGGAGCAAGGATTCATCCATTCTCTTCTTCTCTACTTGAGCAATTTCTAGTATTGTATTTGCTTTCTTTAATTCAAGCTTTACTTTACTTGCACTCTTTTATTCATGCTTTGCTTTTCTTTTGTAATGGCTAGTGGCTAATTTCTTTCTACATGACTAGCTAACACTAATCTTGCTTAACTTCTAACTCTTGTGTGATTGCTATCTTTAATCTTGCAAGTTGTATGGTCTTCTCTTCTCCGATGGGTTTCTTTCATTTTTGGCGAGATCTTGTTATAATTCTCCATATGATTCATGTGTGCTTCATTTAGAGCCTTGTCTAGAACAAGTGCCTTGATGGAACATGGAGATGGATCACCAAACATATGCTAATAGTTGTACAACTTCTTTACTTTCATTAATGAATGTTGTATCTTCTTCCTTAGCATCCCTTGAGTGTCGCTCTTTTGATTCCATTATTGAAAGTCTAACTTGTAGGCCAATGACATCTATGAGGGTACAAGACAAGTCCAAGAATGATCACCCGTCATCCAAGTGGGAAAGTAATTAGATCAACAAGCAAGACAAACATATGCCGATGAATCAACATGAGGCAAGCATTCACCATCACGGAGATTAGTAAGTTAGCAAGTTAGTAATGTTAGCTAGTCATGGTCTTCTCATCTTTAAATCATCTACAAAGTTTTCTTTCTTTTAGTTTTAGTCCCAAAGCAATTCTCTTCTTTGATTTCTTTTTCATTTTCCATCATGAACAAAGCCACCCATTCTTTCATTTCTTTTTCCGTGTTTTATTCATTCTTTTAACAAAGAAGAATCTTCGTTTTCTTTCTTCACTACGAACCGTAACGCTTCCATCGCAAGCTCTCCCTGAGGATTCGACCCGGTATAGCCATTGCTATAACGGAGATTGGAAGGGTATATTAATCTTTGAATACATTTGTGGAGTAATCAAGCACCAAGGTTGACTCTAAACCTTCTCTCTTTCATTGAATAATTAGTGCAAATACTTCACACTATCTTTTCCTAATCAAGCAATCATCAGGATCAGTGTTCCAATGCCAAGTTAATCACGAATCAATTAGCACGAATACAAATATAAAAGAGAAAGCGAGAACAACCAACTTGCCTACATCCTCTGGGCAGAAGGACATCTTATTTAAATAACAGAGTTACAAGGGTTACAAAGATAATCCGAAGATTCAACTACAGAAACTACACATTAGGCCGTAGAAATCTCACAAAAAACTAACCTTAAAATGGGGCTGGATTTGACATGCCTAATAGGGTGTTGCAGAGTACATAGCTTCAAGACAAAGTTCTCTCTCTACCCCGGAGGTTGCATTCGGCCTATTGAACGTCTTATGTTAGTATGCTTCGCAACTTTATCGCCGTATCCCATCTACATTGACACTCTTAATATTGTAAAATGGATCATAGCTCGTTCACTCAATCCACCTTGGCACATCATCCATATTATTTAATTCAAAGTACAATATTATTCCATTTGGTGAATTGGATGTCGCACAAATGGTATCACATCGGCTAGGCATGGTGATGATCTTGGGTATATATGAATTTGATCAACTCCACCTAGAAGGCTAGTTTTTTTGGATGGTGCCCCAAGTCCTTACAATGATACCAATTGTAGGAGAAGATGCTGAAAATAGGGTTTTCAAACCCATTGAAAAAATAGCATAAGAGCAGAACGGTCGATCGCATGTGCACAACCATTCACAGTTAGAAAGAAGGAAGCAACGGTCAACCGAGCGGTCGACCACCCAGAAGATTGATTGAAGATAGAAGCAGTCTTGATAGGTTGGTGACCAACCCGAGGAGTTTGAACAGAGGCACAGGTCGAATTGGTTTAGCAATTGATCGCTACATGCAGCTGATCGACCGCCCGGTCGATCGCGCGTCAGTTTCTGGCTGTTTGAGTTGGTTTCAGGTTTCTATTTTTTGAATCAGATTTGGATTCGAATTAGTTTCCTTCTATTGGTTGTTTCTCTGGCTATATATAGAGGGTCTTTGCACCCTAAACAGTATCGATTGAGTATCGACTTGAAGACTGATTTTTGATCGGTTGTTGAATCGATTGTTGAGAGTTCTAGGGTTAGTTTATTTGAGAGAATTTTATGATTAATTAGATTCTCAATTTAGATCTTTGGATCAATTTGTAACACTTGTAACTTGATTGTTTGAATAAGAATTTTCTCCCTTCTGCTCCATAGATGAAGGCACATTGTCAAACCTCATTAAAATCATTTGTTCCTTACTTCTCTTTGATTGTATTTCGGTTCGTGCCATATTAGTTTATAATTGTCTTGGCATTGGGAACGCTGATCTCGAGTGATTGGTGTGTCATTATTTCTTAGCGAATTCCTCCAATGGGCCAACAAGTGGTATCAGAGCTTCCCAGGTTCAGAGTGGGATTGTGTATCGATTCCAAAAGTATCATAGTTTGTTCAGCGAAGATCATGTGTCGATCTCGGTGCGGCATTGGGACTATTTGTGGGATCATGTATCGATCTCAAAACTTAGTTTTAAATTGCTTATGGGATCAGATTTGGAGTAGATCGCTTTGAAAACTATTCTAGGGTTCACTTTGAGGTAAAGATTCTATCTTTATCTAGTTTGAATCTATTTCTATTTGATTTTTTTCATTGTGTTTGGCGTCTTTTGGAGGAGATATGGCTGAGGTTAATCAGTCCAAGGTGAAAATTGATGTTGTAAATTTAGATGGCACGAACAATTTTGGGATGTGGGAGGTGATGGATGCACTGACGACATCAAACCTCTAAGATGCTCTATGTTTGGAAGAAAAATTGGAGGAGACTCTAAAAAGGATTGAGACAAGATGAATCAGACGGCATGTGGTATCATTAGATCTTGTTTGACACAAGACATCAAGTACATATAATGTATGAGACTTCCACAAAGAAGTATGGGAGATCCTTGAAAGAAAATATCAGACAAAAAGCATCGAGTCTAGATTACATCTGAAGATGAGGCTTTATCACTTCCAGTTGAAGAAAAGACTTTCTATTGATGATCACATGAATAACTACATGAAGCTTCTTACTGACCTAGTTAATGTGGATGTAGCGATTGAGGAAAAGGACAAGACGTTGATTCTTTTAAATTATCTTCCTGATGAAGAGTATAAGACCTTCATCCTAACCTTGATCAATGGTAAACAATCACTTAACTATAGTGATCTGTCGGTTGCTCTTATGAATCACGAAATGAGGAGAAAAGACATGTAGTCTTCTTCTTGTAGCATGACAGCAGAGGTGATGACTGCAAAAGGGATGGATTCCAATCATCAGAAGGGAAAGGGAGATTTTGAAAAGTCCAAAACTGATGGTCGTGAGGATTTTAAGAAAAATCAGTATGCTTTCTGTAAAGAAGGACACTAGAAGGTTGATTGTCCAAAACTCAAGCTGAAGGAGTCTAAATCAGAGGCCAACATCGTACAAACGTATAATGGTAATTATTCTGACTCATCTAGTTATTCACTTTCTATCATTTCTATTGGTTGGTGTTCAGAGAAATCTGAGTGAATTTTGGATATCGGTGCTACATATCACGTTTGTCCCAAACGAGAGTGGTTTGCTAGTTTTGAAAAACTAGATACAAGCTTGATGACGTTCAACAATGGACACATATGCCAGATTGAAGGGATAAAGACAGTTCACATCAAGTTATTTAATAGGATGATAAGAGAGTTGAAAGATGTGAGATATGTACCTCAGTTGCAGAAGAATTTGATTTTAGTTGGAGCTTAGGAGTCACGGGCCTTAGGTGGGTTCTTGGAGAAAGCGTTCTCAAGATATCCAGCGGCTTGTTGGTAGTTCTGAAGGGCATTTGACGTAACAATTTATACTACTTGAAGGGTAGTGTAGTTACATGAAATTGGTAGCTTCAGGATATTTGAAAGATGACTCTACCAGGTTATGGCAGATGAGGCTCGGACAAGTTGGTTTGAATTCCTCGAAAGCGTTTGCAAAGTAAGAATTATTGGAAAGTGCATCTACTTGTAATTTAAAATTTGGTGGACACGGTGTTCTGGATAAGAAGATGAAGGTGAAATTTGACACCATAGCTCACCGTTCGAAAGGGCTTTTTCAGTGTGTTCACGTAGATATTTAGGGTCCTACCAAAACTGCATCACTTGTAGGCCATCAATACTTTGTCTTTTTTGTTGATGAATTATCTAGGCATTGTTGGGTATACCCTATGAAACAAAAATTTAAAGTCCTAGATATGTTGATAAAGTGGAAGAATATGATGGAGAACGAGACTGGTAGGAAGATCAAGATGCTCGAAGTTGATCATGTCGGAGAGTACAAAGATTGATTACTATGATTTCCAGAATACTGGTATTGGTATTTACTTCACAATTGAAAAACATGGGATGGCTAAGGAGATGAATCATTTCTTACTGTAGAAAGTTTGGTTTTTGTTGTCTAATGCACAATTAGACAAGTCAGTTTGGGCTGAGGCTTTAGAATATACTAGCCATCTCTTGAATAGATTGAAATTGACTGCGATAGTAGGTAAAATTTTGTTGGATATTTAGTCAGGTGGAACTGCTCATGACTAAAGTTTGCTAAGGGTATTTGAATGTCTGACCTACTTTAGTGTTAAAAATGACAAGTTGAATCCGTGAGCAAAGAAGTTTGTGTATTTTGGTGTCAAGAGGAATATGAAAGGTTATAAGTTATAGGACCTTGAAAATAAGAAGATTATGTTGAGCAAGCATGTTACATTTGATGAGACTTCATTGTTGAAGTCTACCATCTCTCAATAGGTGGAGAGGTTGAATATTAATGATGTGCCACAATGGGTGGAGGTTGATGCTACTCCAACATCTTTAGTTTGGTATCAGTTGGGATATCACCAAATTTGACACCAAGTGGAGATCATGTAGCCATGTTGGATGCTGAATATTTTGATTTGATTATAGCGAAAGGAACCAAGTTATGAAAGTGGGTGAAGAAGCGTGAATCTCAATTTGGTGAGCTAAACAAGCTCAAATTGAAGACTGTTGTTCTCCATGACGGTATTAGTACGGAAATTGACTCAGCCTGTTGGGTTCATTACTGCAGATTTAAAAATAACTAATTTGGTTGGTTAAGCTCTCTGGAGCTTGTCTAGATGAACTATGTGTGGTTTGATCCTGTTGAACATGGGTACATAGGCAGCCATAATGGCGCAGCCAGTTGGATGAGTCAAAATTGTTTGATTTATTATGTTCGACTCATATTTTAGAAATCTTCACTGAGGTGGAGAATTATGGGAGAAGAAGTTGAAAATAAGGTTTTCAAACCCACTGGAAAACAACAGAGGAGCAGAGTAGTTGACGGCATGCGCACAACCATGCACAGTTAAAAAGAAGGAAGTAGCTATCTACCGGGCGATCGACTGCTGAGAAGATTGATTATTTACAGAAGCAGATGATCGACCAGCTGGTCAACCGACCCAAGGAGTCTGCACAGAGGCACGGGTCAAATTGGTTTAGGGGTTGACCGTCTAGTCAACCGCGCATTAGGTTCTGGCAGTCTGAGTTGATTTCAGATTTCTATTTTTTTTTAAATCGGATTTGGATTCGAATTGAATTTTCTTCTATTTGTTGTTCCTCTAACTATTAAAGAGAGTCTCTTCATCGCAAACAATATCGATTGAGTATCGACTTAAAGATTGGTTTTTTATTGGTTGTTGAATCGATTGTTGAAAGTTCTAAGGTTAGTTTGTTTGCGTGAATTCTATAGCTAATTTCTGTAGATTCTCAATTGGGATTTGCGGATCAATTTGTAACCCTTGTAACTCGATTGTTTGAATAAGAATTTTCTTCCTTATACCTCGAGGATGTTGGTACATTGCCAAACCTCGTTAAAATCATTTGTTCCTCACTTTCTCTTTGATTGTATTTTGATTCGTATCATATTAGTTTGTGATTGTCTCGGTGTTGGGAACACTGATCTCAGGTGATTGATATGTCGTTGTTTGTCAGCGAATTCCTTCGATGGGCCCAAACCCATTCTTTTGCTCCAAGTAAGTGTGCAATTAGGTTAGGTTCAAGACGAACTGTTGACTGAAATTTCCTGCACACAAAAGATGGTATTTTAGTTTTAAAAATAGATGTGCAAGTTTCAGTTCTAATCCGCGGTAGCAGGGCTATGCGGGTCGTGATCCTCAGGGAGGGACTGCGATGGAAGCGTTAAGCAAGTTTCTCTAAAGTTTTTATCTTTTTTATTAGTTATGATGGTATTTACAACGGATGGTATTTACAATGGGTGGTAGAAAAGAATATGGAGATGATGTGGATTTAATCTACAAAAAGAAAAAGAAAAGAAACGAAAAGAAAAGAAAACTTACTTGAGATTGGTTGAAGAAAGAACGTGAAAACCTTACATGTTCTACCTTGCTTAGGAGGCGTTCCACGAATAGATCATAAGATCGATCTCAATCCCTGTGCACATTATATCGTCAAGCATACTCAAGTACGAAGTGATGCGTAGCTTGGAGGAGACGTCTTCATGAACTATCGCTGGTTCTCACAGAGCTTAGTTATACGTGCTTATGGAATCCACTTGCATGTTCATCAACAACCACAAGATCACAGAGAAAAAGAAAAGAAAAACAAAATAAAATAACACATAAGAATAAAGAACAAAAAGAAAAGTAATTACCTTTATTGCTTTAATCAATGGCAGAGAAAAGAAGATACATCGGTGTCACGCTCAATATAATCCTCTCTCTCTCTTGAAAATAAAAAGAAAAGAAACCCTAATTTACAAAAGAAAGCCTAGAAGAAACCCTAATTTTGGCCCTTGGCTCTTCTCTGCACGCCGGACGCTCTTTACGTTGCAATGCAGGTGATATTTATAGGGCAGAAGACCACAGAGTCCTGGATAAACATCACCACCAAAACTGGTCCAAGGATAAGATCATATTGCCGCGGAATCGCGGCTTTTGCCGCGTTTCCGCGGCAATCTAGTGGCCTCTGGCCACGCGATTTGGCGCGTGGCCTCTCCTGGTCCGTCCCTCTGGGCTCCTGCTTCTAGAAGTGTGATCTTGGCCTTTTAATCTGAATTTTCGAGATAACTTGGTAATCAAGTTACCCTTAATCCAGATTTCTTCAAATCTTCTCTCCACGAAATTCCTCTCTATCTTGGCCTTTTATCCTCATCCTGCAGGTGTTTAGGGTTAGATAGAAGTCTATCCTTCCCTAATCTCTGATATTTGCAACTTTTAGCCCTTATATTTGCATTTTGACTCTTTGTATTTGCGCTTTTTCACCTGGGCTTCAAACATGGGCTTGGATCTGGGCTTTTGGGCTCTTTAGGCTTTATTTATTGCTAAAATAACAATTCGAGGCCTGCACACAATAAATTACTAATTATTAATAAATGTGCAGAATTAAATGAATAAATATGAAAATGTGATGGTAAATATGATGATAAAAATGCACTTTTGACTACCAATCACACCCCCACACTTATCTTTTTACTCGTCCTCGAGTAAAAACAAGGAAAAGAAAAAGTTAATCTAACCTAACTCACTTTCGTAGGAATCACGATTGCACTTAGCACGTGCAACAAGCCGTTAAACCTCTAGGTTACCCTAGAGGACGAGTGTTGTCTCGTGAGGGTTTTCAGCGGATTGCACCCACAAAATCCATAAAAAGGAAAATATTTGAATTATTATTGAAGAGACTAAGTAGTCTATAAGTTTTAGGATCCTCATTTTTATTCATTCTTTAAACTTAGTCTTAATAAAGTTAATTGTTTTCCATTTTAGGTAAGAATTAAAATTGAATTTCTAATATAGTCTTTTTCGTTACCAAAAATCATATGCATCCTTATGTTTTTACTAGGAATTCCTTAACTTGGACTCTCATGCCTCTTTATTATTTTTATAACATCATCTAATTTTCTTTCGTGTAAGTATCAAGGCTTCTTGAGGCCCTCATACCTAACTAATTGACTATTAGATGTGTTAATATATATATTATATATTTTTTTTTTGGCATGTATAACCCATCTAATTTTCTTTCGTATAAGTATCAAGGCTTCTTGAGGCCATCATACCTAACTAATTGATTATTAGATGTGTTAATACATATATTATATTTCTTAGTCTTCTTAGGCTTTCTAATCCACCCATGTAACGAACTTAAAGTCGATGACTCCCAAACCGGTTGGCTTTAGGGCACCAGGTGAGAAAACACCCCGCGGACTCAAATTCGAGTGAACTAGGCCCCAAAACTAAGGACTTTATTTATTTACTCACCTTTAGGCATGAATACTTATGCTTCTTGAGGCACATGTATCAGCTTAATTGGTGATTTTTTTTTCTTTTTTTTTTTCTCTCTTTTTTTTTTATATGAGGCACAAGGTCTTTGTCTTAGAATCCTAGATATACATTTGGTATGCATATTTCATTAAGGTAAAAATCAAGACTAATTATTTATTCAATTTCTCTCCTATACCTAAAAATTAAACAATTTATTTATTTTGACCAAGTTTTTAGAAATCCTAATCATGATTTTCCTAATCCTTAAAACTAACTTAGATTTCTTTCAAAAAATAAGTCAAAATATTTCCTTTTTATAACAATTTTTTTTTTAAAATTTTTTTTTTATTAGCAATTTTTTTTTTTAGTTTTTACCTATGTTAGTATGTTAGTAAAGCCCACCCCCACACTTATCTCATGCATTGTCCTCAATGTATGAAATGAATGCATATATGCATGAAACAGAACAAGGGAAGGCGGAAGTTACCTTAGGGGGTGGTTCCGGTGGTGGTCTAATTGGGCCAAGCGTTGCTACCCAATCAAGATAATGTAGTAGTTGGTGAAACCCACCAGAAATTTTTCGTCTATAACCCACTAAAATGTATGTGTGATCATTTTTTAAAATTTCCACCCCATCAAATTTCCAAATTTCATAATAAATTTTAGAGTTAATTGTCTCAACCTCCTTGTCCCAAAATGGAGTATGAAAAGATGGAATTATTGACTTGGACATTATGGGTGCGGGAACGAATACCGACTCAGGAAGATGCTCAAATCAAGTAAGGGCTCAGGAGTCGGGCTAGGTTCAAGAATTGGGTCCAAGTCAAGAAATTGAAACTCAAGTCCACAATCTTCTTCCACAATGGAATGTGACCTAATATGGATGATATCTCTTTACTTCCAATATTAAGGAATTCTAGCTCATCGCCATACAATTCTTCAAAACTAAGGTCAACATCGTCCGTCAGAATTGTACAATCAATTTCAGAAGTAAAGAGATTATGAGAATCTAGGTCAAGTTCAATATGATCATCTAAAATGGGTGATTCAATTTCATAATGAATTGGAATAGGATCCAATGTTAACTCGGGAAAAGTGAAATCAGGTGGAGACACTGGAGTCATTATTGGATCAGGAAATAAAATTGAATCATCAAGTGGAAGATCATGATCATATTCAAGCTCAAGTTCTAATTCAGGAAAGGAAAAACTTGCCAAGTTATCAAAAATTGGAGTTTCGGCAAGTTCACATGATGGTACTGAATTAGAATCTTGTTGTCCAAAGCAACTTGGTTCGTCGGCTCTAAGCGAGTGGTCAGCGATATCAGAATCAGCCGGACGGTGAGAACGTAAGCATTGAACCATCAAATCTATGTCATGATCACGGGCTAATTTAGCCTCAGTCATGGCAGCTAGCATCCCTTCATAGTCGATAGGTGGATCATGTTCTGATTGGACTTGAAAATAGGACGGGTAATCGTGATAAAGTTGTGAGTCGGTGGACTCACGTATCATCATGTCTAAGATTGATGGTGATTTTTTCTTGGACTTATTTATACTCATCATTTCCAAGATAGATGGATTTCTATTCTGAATGGGTGGATCTGAGTATGAATCTTGGGAAGAATGTGGACTAGATGGATATGGAGGACAATTGGTTGAGAATTAGACTCGGGGACTCGAAACCCCATGAACTCTGTGACGAGTTGAAATTATTATGGAAATTATAGTCATAAGATGGGGGTGTGGGTTATATTCATTCGGATAAGACCATTCCGGCACACTAGGTTGGTCAAAGTTAGGGTATGCCGGGTTGGTAATATCCGAATAATAGTTAGGGGTGTAATATGGATTAAAATTGGAATTATTCTTATATGCCATATCACACCAACACAAACACAACAAACAAATAAACAAACAAAAAAGAAAAATTCTAACCTAAGTTAGGGTAGACCTATGACCTAGACGACTCCTAACTGGTTAGACTTTCCACGGGAGGTCGGGTGCAGACTTTGACCACAAGTTAATCAGCCAGGTCAGGGCAAGAGTGGTGGGAGGTTTTCCGTCAAAGACGTTCCTTAATTAAATAACCACCAATCTTCGGGCTTTCGGCCCTCAATCCCTTTCCTAGACACTGATTTGGCAAGAGTCAACTTCCAGCACTGTTCCCCCTTAGGATAATCTCCTATTGAGTCCGAGATGTCCCTAGGGCCAACGTCTACTCTTTTTTAGTTAGGTTGGGTTAGTGAGTGCTTGGGATATGATTTTTGGCTAAGGAAGGGTGATGAAATCCCCACCTTATCTTGTTAATGGGTTATGCCCTTAAGATGAATTAGTGCAAGTGTACAAGATAAATAGATAAGAATCACTCAAAGCAGAAAATCAACCAAGAGATGAATCCTATTCTACATGCAATGCGTACGTACCTTGCTCCTCCAGCACTCTTCAACAGTAAATAAAAATAATTGAAAAGACACGTGCCTAATATGCAAACGTCTAATCAAATTTTATTTTTAACAACCAATAATTTACTGTTGAATTATTAGCAATTTACAGGTATATCACAGAACAAAACAGAATATATCAATAAGCAGTATTTTAATTTACAGAGACCTGCAAAAAAATTCAGTGAGTAATTCACTTCAATTGCCGCGGATCCGCGGCTCTGGCCGCGTTTCCGCGGCAAAGTTGCAGGTCCTTGTGCTCTGCCTTCGAGGGCAGAGGCACAGGATAGCTATATGTCCACTGCTGCGATAAGTTTCTGTTCCTGTTCTCCAAACCTACAAACAGAAAAGAATAAAGAATTAGTTAAAAATTAAATTTTTTTATTTTAGAGATAACTTACCGTCCCTCCCCGGCAACGGCGCCAATTTGTTGACTGAAATTTCCTGCACACAAAGATGGTATTTTAGTTTTAAAAATAGATGTGCAAGTTTCAGTTCTAATCCGCGGTAGCAGGGCTATGCGGGTCGTGATCCTCAGGGAGGGACTGCGATGGAAGCGTTAAGCAAGTTTCTCTAAAGTTTTTATCTTTTTTATTAGTTATGATGGTATTTACAACGGATGGTATTTACAATGGGTGGTAGAAAAGAATATGGAGATGATGTGGATTTAATCTACAAAAAGAAAAAGAAAAGAAACGAAAGAAAAGAAAACTTACTTGAGATTGGTTGAAGAAAGAACGTGAAAACCTTACATGTTCTACCTTGCTTAGGAGGCGTTCCACGAATAGATCATAAGATCGATCTCAATCCCTGTGCACATTGTATCGTCAAGCATACTCAAGTACGAAGTGATGCGTAGCTTGGAGGAGACGTCTTCATGAACTATCGCTGGTTCTCACAGAGCTTAGTTATACGTGCTTATGGAATCCACTTGCATGTTCATCAACAACCACAAGATCACAGAGAAAAAGAAAAGAAAAACAAAATAAAAATAACACATAAGAATAAAGAACAAAAAGAAAAGTAATTACCTTTATTGCTTTAATCAATGGCAGAGAAAAGAAGATACATCGGTGTCACGCTCAATATAATCCTCTCTCTCTCTTGAAAATAAAAAGAAAAGAAACCCTAATTTACAAAAGAAAACCTAGAAGAAACCCTAATTTTGGCCCTTGGCTCTTCTCTGCACGCCGGACGCTCTTTACGTTGCAATGCAGGTGATATTTATAGGGCAGAAGACCACAGAGTCCTGGATAAACATCACCACCAAAACTGGTCCAAGGATAAGATCATATTGCCGCGGAATCGCGGCTTTTGCCGCGTTTCCGCGGCAATCTAGTGGCCTCTGGCCACGCGCTTTGGCGCGTGGCCTCTCCTGGTCCGTCCCTCTGGGCTCCTGCTTCTAGAAGTGTGATCCTGGCCTTTTAATCTGAATTTTTGAGATAACTTGGTAATCAAGTTACCCTTAATCCAGATTTCTTCAAATCTTCTCTCCACGAAATTCCTCTCTATCTTGGCCTTTTATCCTCATCCTGCAGGTGTTTAGGGTTGGATAGAAGTCTATCCTTCCCTAATCTCTGATATTTGCAACTTTTAGCCCTTGTATTTGCATTTTGACTCTTTGTATTTGCGCTTTTTCACCTGGGCTTCAAACATGGGCTTGGATCTGGGCTTTTGGGCTCTTTAGGCTTTATTTATTGCTAAAATAACAATTCGAGGCCTGCACACAATAAATTACTAATTATTAATAAATGTGCAGAATTAAATGAATAAATATGAAAATGTGATGGTAAATATGATGATAAAAATGCACTTTTGACTACCAATCACGAACCCAAGACCAAACTTGAACTTGTAATTTGTGACTCGAATCCCAGTCCAACTCAACTCAACCCGAACATCCCAACCCAAACCCACCCAAGCAGTTCAAGTTTGGGTCGGGCTAAGTTTGGGTTCTTTCTTTCTCCCTTTCTTTCTTTTAGGTTCGATCGGATCAGTTCTGAAAAATTGTTGACACAAAGGCCCATCACTCTAGTTTTAATAATTCTTAACTCATTTGGTTATAGTATTAATGATCTTGTGATATTTAAGTGATATGTTTAGTCATGATGCTAGTAAGTTTGTTTAGTTTCAAAAAAAAATTCAAAGTCAAGTTTTAAAGCTAATAGGTGTTGATTCAAGAGGTCAAGTATAAAGATAATATCTAGCACTCAAAAAGAAGTCAAAATCAAAAGAATCAAGTATCAAGTCAAGATGAAGAGGAATACTTGTTTATAGTTGCTTGTAAGATTGTTTAGATTCTTGAAAAAAGTAGGGTAGATTTGATTGCTCAAGTGGTTATATAACAAATACTTATTTTCAAATAATTTCATGATTTTATCATGTTTACATTTTTGAAAAATAAAAATCTTTTAATATTGTTAAAGTTTCAAAATTAATGTCTTTGTTTTGAAAGATATCATACCCAAAAAAAAATTTTAAGTGTTGATTTTAAGTTGAAAAACTTTCTTGTATACTAGAGTTTATATACTTTAACATATTATATTTTACTATATTTTCATAAATTACAAAAACCTAAATTATTATTTATCCACTGTCCAGTGTATCAGAATAGTCAAAACCAAGAAAAGTTATCGTCTGCTGATACGTGTGTGCACTATTTCTCAAAAAATTGACGTGTAAAAATTTTCAATTGATTGCAAAGAAGATTACAACGGATCAATATCCAGTTACAAAAGAGGGAATGATGGCTGATCTTCCTTTTGTCTAATGTCGGATTTTTTATGTGGCGATGGAGTGATTCTTGTTCTCCATTGACGAGCTGAGCTTGAAGCTTGATGTTGAATCTTCTTGAACTCTCTTGTAGAGCTCTGAATAAAATATGAGTTTAAACAATAGCTGAAATCTCAAGGAGATTAAGTGAACTTGTTAGCACAAGTTGAAAAGAGACCTCTCTTTGGAATTCTCTCTTGATTGGTCACTGATATTGCATCATTGTCACATTCTCATATTTTATCTTAAAACTCTGTTATTTAATCATTTTTATCATTTAATTTGTCCAGGCCTTTACTAAAGGAATGAAAGAGAAAACGAGCCCAAAAGCCCACTGATATTCAGATTAAATCAAAATCAAGGATTGAGACAAATGTTCAGCTGAAGATCATAGCAAACCAAAAAGATAACACCAAATAAAAACTGGTTGAATTCAGATTTATATAGATCCATTTGGTTAGCTCAAAGATTAAAGAGGATGTCATTAAATCTAGAGCTCAAACGGAGAAATCAAGAAGATAATACATGCAAACAGAAAATCTACGCAGCCTCCCCCTGATCTGGCCATCTGACCATAGAATTGCCACGAATTAGCAACAATCGTTATGGATCCACGGCGATGCATGAGATACGGGGGAGTGTTTGCTCCCCTTATCTTCAGACGCTCTTCCCCTTTTCATTTTTTCTATAAATACCTGCAAATTCAGAGGGATCAGGGGATAATAATGCAGAGAAATATTCTTAGATTAGTTTTCATTCTAGTTTAGTATAGATTTTTATTTTTATTTTTATTTTAATGTAATTTTTATTTCTTTGTAAATATAGGTTAGACAGAGATTCATGTAAGAGAGATTTATGTTGAGAGTGACACCGATGTAATCTTTCTCCTTTCTTTCATCATTTCTCTATGCAATCAAAAGTTAACTTGTTTGTGTTTTTTTTCTTCTTCTTCTACTTGTCTTCTTTTTGGTTTTAATAACATTCCAAGTGAGTCTTATAGCATCGGCATTGCCTTGCCTTTGTGAGTGCCACCGATAGCTCATGAGATGGATTCCTCCTTAAAATCTGTATCATTTCATGCTTGCTCGTCGAAGTTCTTGATGATGTAATGAGAATGGAGGATTAAGTTCAATCTAATGGGCTATGCGCTGATCGCCTCTGAATCTAGGTAAACGTGCCAAAGATCCAAGATAAGTTATCGGCTAAAAGAAGTAAGTTTTCTTTCCTTCTTTCTTTTGATTTCTTAGTGTAGAACACACTTTAAATCACAACTATCGTTTCTTTACTCTTTTTTTTTCTTTCTTTAACTTAGTTTTCTATTCTCCAACAATCATCATTTCTTTCTATCTACCACTTTCACAAATTAATATAGCTTTTTCCTTTTCTTTTTAAAGAACAAAGAAGATTTTTTAACTATTTCTAATGAACTTAAAAGAGACTTACAACATGCTTCCATCGCAAGTCCTTCCTTGTGGATCACGACCCGTATAACCACTTGCTATAGTGGTAGTATTGAGAACCTTGCGATTCTATTTTTTATTTCTAAAATTTTGTATTTTCTGTGCAAATTTTACTCAATCAAATTTTGACGTTATTGCCGCGGAGGGACGGTAAGTAACTTTTTTATTTATTTTATTGGTTAACTTTCTTCTCTATTTTGGTGTACAGTGATTGATATCAAGGAAACGAGAGTTGCAGTGGACATATAAGTGTCTCTGGACTCTGCTCTAAAAAGTAGAGCCCAGAAGACCTCAGTATTGCCGCGCAAACGTGGCGAAAGCCGCGTTCCCGGGACAATCTGAGAAGACTACTCACCTAGCTTTTTTACAGGGTGACTAAACTTCAATGATCAATCTTCTGCATGGTTTAGTTTCTGATTTAATATTCTTTGTACATACTGTCTAACTCAACAGTAAATAGTTGATTGTAAATGTTAAAAACAGTTTAGACTTGAATTTAGACAAGTGTCTAATTCATTTACTTTTTACATTACTGTTGAAGAGTGCTGGAGCCAAGATACGTGTGCAAAGCATATAGTTTAGGAAACATATTTTGAGTGATGTATATTACTTAAAGTGTTGCTTTTTCTATATACTTTTACACTACACTAAACTGAAGTAAGGGCTTGTCCTATAAACATAACAAGGTGGGGAAGTCATTATCTTCTCTTAGCCCGCAAAGAATCTCCTCACTCACTAACCCAAGCCTTACTAAAACTGAGTAGACGTTGGCCCTAGGGACATCTTGGACTTAATAGGAGACTGGCCTAAGGGGAAAGTTGATTATCTTACCAATTGGTGTCAAAGGTCTGGGATTGAGAGGCAAAACCTTGAAGGTTGGTAGTTTAGCTTAATTAGGCGTGTCGCTTTTAAGGGCGGATACCTTCCACCAATCTTTTCCTGATCTGATTGATTAACTTATGGTAAGATTCTGTAATATACTCCCTGTGGATAGTCTAATCAGTTAGGAGTCTTCTAGGTCTAAGGTCTATCCTAACTTAGGCTAGATTTTTGTTTGTTTGCTTGCTTGATTGCTTGTTTTTGTTTTTGACATCTTGGTAATATGAATTATAATCACAATTATTCCTATGCATATAGCGATTCATACTTCACCCGACCTCTTTAGACTCGGATATTACCAACCCGGCATTTCATAACTTTAACCAACTAAGTATGTCAGATTGGTCTTATCCGAATCAATATATGCCTCAGTCCCAAATTATGATAAGGTTGGAACCATCATCACTACTCTTCACAGAGTTAATGGGAATATAACTCTCTTGAGTCATATTATCAACCACCATTCCAACATTCAGCTTCAAATTTTCCTAGTCATGATCAACCCATAGAAGAAAATTTTGAGGTGACTAAGAGTATAGAAGTCATGATTGAGTCTCAAGAATAAAAACTGAAAATAATGGACTTACAATTCTCACAAATTTTCAAATCCAAGATTCTTACTCCATTTCCCAAGTCCCACAACAAGAAGAAGAACCTATGGACTTAAATAGGAGTATGGAAAACTTGATTCAGTATGAAAATAATTTTTTTCAATCTATCAATAATTTAGAAGCACAAATGTTGTTTTATCAACATAGTGAAAGATAGGAATGAGAAAACTCTACGTAATACATTTTCGATCATCCCAGATTACCCTAGCCATATTGATAGGAGCCAAGAATCATGGTGTCTTACAGATTTTGACCAAGACTCAATTTCTTCACATCACCCTGAACTCGACCAATATCAACACATGGACAAATTGGCAAGTTCTCATTCAATGAAATTGGACTTGAACATAAATGTGACCCCGATCTACAACTATGTGATTCAATTCTAATTTTTGAATCTATGTTGACTCCGGTATCATTACACAATTTGGACCCATTTTTCAAGTCAACATTGATTTTCGTACCTATAAATGTAGAAATTAAATCACCAATTTTGGATAGTCACATTTCATTGATGGAGAAAAATGTGAATTTTATTTCTTTAATTTGGAACCAACTCTTAAACCAAAACCGACTTCAAACCCAAAGTTGATTTTCCTGAGTTAGTTTTGGTTCCCGAACTTTTCATCTCAGAGCTCAAATCATCCATTACATAAAATCACATTCTATTGTTGGACATAGGTATAGACCATAATAATTCAGTGATAATTTTTCAAGAATGGTCATATGAAGGGGATAATTTTCATGACAGGATCTTACATGATCCTATTCATATTGGGAATTGTAAATATGTAAATAGAAAAGAGGTCAATAAAGGTGGGTTCCATGAACCACTGCATTATCTTGATTGGGCAGCAACGATTGGCCCAGTCCGACCACCACCAGAACCATCACCTTGAGGTAACATATTTCCTTCCCTTTCTTCTTTTTCATACATATATGCATTCATTCATATATTGAGAACATTGTATGAGATAGTGTGGGGGAGGGTTCTAACATAACATAGCTTTTTTTAATTTATATAAATAAAAATTTTAACATTTTCTTTGCTTTTAAAAACTTAAATAATATTTTGACCTATTTTTTTAATAAATTAAGTTAATTTTAAAGAATAGGAGAATCATAATTAGGATTTCTTATACTTGTCAAAATAAAATTATTTATTTGATTTCTAGGGTTAGAAAGAAAATTTGAAAAAGTAATTTAGTCTTGATTTTTACCTTGATGAAATATGCATATTTTATACACTTACACACTTAGAGTTAAAAAATAAAGATTCTTATAACTTATTAAAAAAGAAAAAATATGTATATCAAAAAATCTTCTGATTAAGTTGGGTATTTGTACCTTATAAGGCATAAGTATTCACACGTAAAAGTGATTCATATAATAAATAAAATTCTTAATTATGTGGTCTTATTTGCTCGAGTCCTTAAGTCCTTGGAGTATTTTCTTACCCAGTGCCTTAAGATCATTCGGTTTGGGAGTCACCGACTAAAAGCTCGTTACATGAGTAGATTAGAAAGCCTAATGGAACTAAGGGATAATACCACAAAAAATATAAAAAAATAAAGCATAAGAGTTAGTGTTGAAGAACCCCGAGTCAAAAATTTTACGGTCACGAAAGTGCATATGACTTAGGTTAAAACAATAGACTATATGAGAAATACAGTTTGACTCTTTATCTTGATTGATAATAAATTTTTGAATAGAGACTGAGTTTAAGAATAAAAAATTCAGTTTTTCTATAACTTATAGATTACTTGAATTTTTACAATAAGACTTCAAGTGTTTTCTCTCTTTTTCAAAATGCTTTTCGAAAATACTAACCATTTATTTCTCTTTCTCTTTGTGGATTTTATGGGTGTAATCCACAGAAAACCCTCACAAGATAAAATTCGTCCTCTATGGGTAACCTAGAAGTTTAACAGCTTGTTGTACGTAAGTGCAACCATAATTCCTATGAAAGTGAGTTAGACTAGGCTAGCTTTGTTTTACTTTTTACTTATTTTGCTCGAGGACGAGTAAAAGATAGGTGTAGGGGTGTGATTGGTCACTGATATTGCATATTCGTTATCACATTCTCATATTTTATCTTAAATAAATTCTGCTATTTAATCTTTTTTATCATTTAATTTGTGTCGTACTTTACTAAAGGAAATGGAAGAGAAAACAAGCCCAAAACTCACTGAAATTCAGATTAAATCAAATAAATGGTTAAAAGTTGATATTTATAAAGATTTCTCTTCTTGAAAATTTCTTCTTCAAAATTCTCTGTTGGGATTTGGGTCGAACAAAGTGTCACACATAGGCTAGACATGGGATGGTCTTGGGTTATAAGGATTTAGGCTACTCCACCTAGAAGGCTAGTCTTTTGGGATGATGCCTCGAGTTTTTACAAATGATATCAGAGCCATGCCCCGAATTCAGTCGTGTGTATGGGTGATGTTCGATCCCCCCAGGGCGAAGCGGAAGGTGCAGTGGGCCACTGTTAAGCTGGATCTATAAAGATTGAGCTCTCGAGAGAGTTAATCATGCTCCACGTACTTCATGTAAGACGTGTTATCCAAGCAGTGAAGAGGAGTGCTCCAGGTGCTTCATGTAAGATGTGTTATCATCCAAAGCAGTGAAGAGGAGTGATCTCGATTGAGCACATGATCTTCTCAGATGAGGAGTGAGGAAGATCGGCTTGCAGGGAGACTCGAACTCTTTGTTTGAGGGGGGATAAAATCTGTTCAATTTTAGGGCGCAAAAAGGCACAGTAAAGTCCCTGTAGAGCTAGTTAAGCCTCAAGCTTGGCAACGGAGCTCTGCTTCATGTAAGGCGTGTGCTGTAACGCAGTGAAGAGGATCTCGATCTCGATTGAGCATATATCTTCTAAGTGTGAACATGATCTTCAAGGTGTGAAGATAAGCTTACAGAGAGACTCTTTGTTCAAGAGGGGGATTGTTAGGATTTGGGTCGAACAAATCATCCCACATCGGCAAGACATGGGGATATTCTTGAATTTATAAGGATTTGGGTTACACTACCTAAAAGGCTAGTCTTTTGGGATGGTGCCCCGAGTCTTTACATTCTCTTCCTAGAAAATCCTCTCCTTTCATATAGCTTTTCATAGCATGTATAGAGATTTCTGGAGTGTAACTAATCCCTTAAATCTCTCCATAATGGGGATTTATTCCCCATTAAGTGGAGAGAAAGTGAGTGTAATTGACTTAGTTAATTGTTGTATATTACAGCAAAAACACGGATCCTGCGTTGGACGCGGCTCTCGCTTGGAGTTGGAACGTGAAGCTCGCAGGCTCGCATTGGTGTTGAAACGCAGAGCTTCATAGGCTTGCGTTTTGAAGTTGAAACTCAACCTTGATTTAGATGTGCATTTAAAGAAGTAACCCAACCTTCGTGTTTAATGAAAGAATGTAGTCTTCGCATTTGTTGATGAAACACAGGGTCTACGTTTGAGGTTGAAATGTGACCCTCGCATTTTAGCAGGAAGCCCGCATTTTGAGGCTTTATCTTCAGTCATTTTTAGATAGCCTACATGCGCAAATCTGAGTGCAACTCAGCTGTCGACAATAAAATATAGCTGTCGACAGGGAGCATCAATAGAAACTGAGTCGTAGCTCAGTCTATCGACAACCAATAATAGTTGTCGATGGGTGTTTAACAGAGACTGAGGTTGGCTCGGTATGTCGTCAGCCAGGCATAGTTGTCGACCGCTCTTTGTGAAGATTTTGAAAAATCCGACTGTTGGAACCATGCTTATCGATAAGCACGGATTAGTGGTTGACAACTACCAGTCTGACGACTATATTGTTGATTAATCTCCTGATTAATCTCTAATGGCTATTTTGAGTAAACAACAACTATTTTGGGTATGATTATATATAGGGGTATTGCATAGACCCCCAACAATAAGGTTTTACATTGAGATTTGTGCTAAGTGTCAAAAAATCTCTTGAGAGCTATTTTACAAAGATTTCTTGAGTTCATCTTGTTTTTAACTAATTTTTTAAATACTGTTCATTTTCTATCTTTGTGAGAAAGTTTTACAAAAGTTTTCTTGAGTTTTCAATTTTCAAATATCTAGTTTATTCACACAAGTTTGAGCTAATCTCTTCTATATCCATTGTTTAGGAATCCTTATTATGAGAGAGTTTTGTTTGTGGTCAAGAGTCTTGACAACTGCTATTAGATTCATTGTATTGTGAATGGTTAGAGGTTGCGAGCTCGAACAAACTTTCGGGTTCGTGTGTTGTAGTTCTTGCTGGAACAAGTGAGGGACTTGTGGGTCTGAGAGTTCTTGAGGAAACATGTATCGGTGGGTGATCTTGCGGGATCAAGTTAAGTGAAATTCTTCATTGCGGTGAAGGCGGGGATGTAGGCCAAGTTGACCGAACCTTGAGAACATATCCTGGTGTTTGCGTTTGCAATTTTCTCTTTCTCAACTTAACTCAACTCACTCTTATTTATATATCTTGCATGTTTATTACTTGAACTCATTTTTACATACTTGATATTGCTTGTGTCTGATTATTATACTCCTTGCTTTATAAGTTTTATGATTATTTGAAAATTCTTTAATCATTTGTACTCTTTTAATCAAGAAAGCAATTGAGCACCTCAACTCTTAATTGAGAGAAATCTTGAGGAGAAGTTTAGAGCCCTTCACGGGGTATAAGACTTCATTTATTGATTATTAGTTTATTATTTATGTGTATTGATTTTGTTAGTTAAGTTTTTAATTCCGCATTAGATTAGCATATCACATATTCAACCCTTCTAGGTGATTTCAAAACCATGGTAAAAGAAGAAGAGAAGAGAAAAAGGACAGAAAAAGATAAATGGTTGAAATTTGGATTATTTTTGGGGTGGATAAGAACTTAAAAGAAGAATATAAAGGGAAGAGGAGAGAAAAAGAAGAGCTTTTTTATTGGGTTGGGTTCTATTTGTGATGCAGTGAGAAGGAAGAAGAAGAAGAAGAAGCAAGCGCTGATCGGGTAAAAAGAGTTTGAGTTTGGTCGAGTTGCCCGATGGGTCAACTCGAACTCATCCCGAACTTATTTCGGGTGGTTGGGAAATCCCAACATGTGACCAAATCCAATCTGAGACACTCAACCTAACCAACCTGAAATTTAGGTTGGTTGTGGCTTGTGTTTGGGTTAACTCAACCCAATTGCACCCCTAGCTCTAAGGAACACAAAATTGGTTACCTTATTGCTACTGTTGTCCTCAAATAATGCTTAATACTTACCAAGACTTTATAATCATAACTTTTTCAGTGCTTTTGGTGAAGCCCTGTCTATGGATGTAATGTTCTCATCAAATCAAATTACAAGGTCATGGCCTAATCCCTCAAGAAAAAAAGGCTAAGGGGCTTGAGTCCGACCAAAAACCCTTAATGCCTAAGTCAGTGGCTAATAGGGGCTGTTAAATGAATGGGTTGGACTTGATACTTAACTCAATTTTGGCTCACTCGACTAATAAATGAGCCAAACTTGAACCCAAATCAAGGTTGAAATTTATAAATAAACTAGGCATCTCAAACTAGGCCTGCTCACTCAAGTTAGGTTCGAATAAACTCGATATATCTACATATATGTAAACACATGCATTATATATTCATATTAGAAAGAAGATTGTGAGAATTTATTGTTGTAACATATCAGCACTCTAATACCAATTGTTACTCCTAGGATCGACATTTGTGGAACTTGACAATATGATCAGTACTTGTAAAAAAAAATTGTTGTAAAACAAACTAGCAATACCTAAACAAAAGAGCAATAAGAAAGAACATGAGAATTTAATGTGGTTCGGCCCAAACTTGGCGTAAGGCTACAGAGAGAGAATGAAGAGCTTTATTAATAACTTGATAAGATCTAACATTCCTCTTAATACCACAAGAGTATTCACCTTCCTCCTTAATCTAGACCTAGATTATCTTATCTATATCACCTTCACATTGCTCCTCTCTCTTGGCTTCTTCTTCTGATCTTCTTGATATTTTTCACTTTTTTCTCCTTGAAATTAGATTGAGATCAATACTGGGTTACAACCTTTATTTATAGGATTTTATAAAATAACTCCTATTTGGACTATGAGATGATATTGGCTATTGGATGCTTGAAGAATCTTTATCAATCCTATTAGGAGTTGATCTCCTTGATCTAGATGAATTCTAGACCCTTTAATCTTTCGAAAGAAACCTTCATTGGATAGAAACTAAATCCTATTCGTACTCCACCAGAAAAGAAAATCTGCACCTGAAAAGGAAACTGAATCTATTTTTAAAACGCCTTGTATAGTCGACTAATCAAAGGACTAGTCGACTAATTCCTTAAATTAGTCAACTAATACACCAATATAGTCAACTACTGTAAACTATTTCCTCTTTGTATCCTGCCTAGTTGACTATGTAATCGACTAGTCTTGTATATTAATCGACTAATACACTTATAGTCGACTAACTTGTTCTACTTGGGTTCTGCTTCTTTTACTTCAAGCCATCATCTTCTCCAACTTGATTGGATCTTCTTGGACCGTCATCTTCTCTTGAAAATAAGGCAAAATCCTAATAATCTCCATCTTGAGTTGCTTTTCAAGCCTTTAGTAAAACACCTTGAGATTTGGATTACTATCTTTATTCTTTTCTTGATTGTAACCGTGCCGTGAAGCCTTTAACTCTTGCCCCCTGTCCCTGGGCTTTTGGCTGATTTACCGCCATGGCTTAGGCCATCTCGAGCCTTACCCAGATGCACCCTTTATCCTTTTCGCAACACTTTAACCTGATTCACGTTCCATTGCAGTCTTCTTTGAAACTCCACCTCGTGATGAGCTTCCTTCCAAGCTTATCCCAGAAACTCCACCTCGAACTGAGTTTTCTTCCTTCAGCTTGTATAACCCTTCATACTTCTCTCATTTCAGGATTACTCTATCTTTATGTCTAAATGTGATGATGTCTTGTTGTACTTGAATTTGACATCTTTCTTTGTCTAGCACCCCTATGGATATTAGATTATAGCGTGTCTCTAAGACATACCGAACTGCCTCCAGAACACGCACCGTCCCATCTCTTTCTGTAACCTTGACTGTCCCTGTGTCGATGATCTTACAAGCTGAGTCATCCACCATTTTGACAGTCCCTTCTTCTTTTGCAACCAAGGAGTTGAACAGCTCTTTTTGAGAACATATATGAACTGTACTATCTGAATCAAATATCCAGCCTTTACCTTGAGAAGTGTATCTTCGTTGGAAACCATTAATACTTCAGTGTCCTCTATACCGCTCAATGCTATGTCTGCCTCTGAATTTTGCCCCCTTTTTCTTTAACCACTCTTTCCGATACTTGCAGTCATTCTTCCAATGACCTTCCCTGTGACAAAAGTAACATGTCTTTGACGAGCCTGGACCTTTCTTTCCTTCTCCTCTTCTTTTTCTTCTTGTGGTCACCAAACTCGATTATGTCTTCTTCTCTTAATTTGGCCTTTTCCTAATCTCATTAGATAAGAGAGTTGACATAACCTCCTCCAAGATGAGGGATTTCTTACCGTAGAGCATGGTGGTGACAATGCGATCATATGACTGTGGAAGCTAACTGAGAAGTATCAACGCCTTGTCCTCCTCATCGATCTTGACATCAACAGCTAAAAGCTTGATAATGATCATGTTGAAGAACTTTAAATGCTCCAACACCACTGTCCCTTCGTTCATGCGCAGTCTATATAGTTATTTCTTAAGATATAGCTTGTTGAGAGGCTTTTCGTCATATACAATGTTTCCAACCTTGATCACAGTCCCGTAGCCATTTCTTCACCATCACATTGTACATTACCTTGTCTGTGAGACATAATTGGATCATGCTTGCCGCCTTTAGATCTCCTCTCAATCCTCATCTGACGTACCTATAGATTTTGATGACTTACCCTGCAAGGTCTTGTGAAGACCTTGTTGCACCAGCAAGGCCTTCACCCTATTTTTCCATAAGCCGAATTTTTCTTTACCATAAAACTTCTCGACCTCAAATTTTATCGCAGAACTTCCTATTTTTGACATATCGCCCTTCGTCAACCTTTAGCTCTGGTACCAATTATTGTAACAAATAGGCGCTTTAATACCAATTGTTACTCATAGGATCGACGTTTGCGAAACATGACAATATGATCAGTACTTGTAAAAGAAAAACTGTTGTAAAGCAAACTACCAATACTTACAAAAGAACAAATGATTTAATGTGGTTCGACCCAAACTTGACCTACGTCTATGGAGAGAGAACTTTATTAATAACTTTATATAAAGAGGTCTAACCTTCCTCTTGATTCAATAAGAGTATTCACCTTTCTCCTTAATTTAGACCTAGATTATAAGAGTATTACCTTATCTCTATGCAACTTTACCTTGCTCCTCTCTTTTTGGCTCCTTCTTCTGATCTCCTTAGTGTTCTCCACTTGTTTCTCCTTGAGATTAGATTGAGATTAATGCTGGGTTACAACCTTTATTTATAAGATTTTACAAAATAACTCTTATTTGGACTATAAGATGATCTTGGCCATTTGGTGCTTAAAGAATCTTGATCAATCCTATTAGGAGTTGATCTCCTTGATTTAGAAGAATTCTAGACCCTTTAATCTTTAGAAACAAACCTTCACTGAATAGAAGCTGAATCCTATTCGTACTCCACCAGAAAAGAAAACTTGCGCCTGAAAAGGAAACTGAATCAGTTTCAGAAAGTCGACTAGTCCATATGACTAGTTGACTAATTCTTAAAATTAGTCGACTAATACACCAATATAGTTAACTACTGTAACGCCCCGATCTCGCAGGTACGGAGACGACGTAAGACGAAAATACCCTCACGTACATACGCTAAGCCTTAGTACATGAAATTAACACAATATACACAATAACTCCAGCATTAAATAAGTATAAGAATACCTGCAAAAGATGTTAGTGACTAAGATAGATATGAAAACATGGATAAATAAGAGGATAAAGACAAAATGATAAATATAAATATGAATAGTATAGTGGTGAGTCTCCTATATACGTATCCCATGAAATATCTGGTACTATGATATCTTAGATTTCCATCCTAGGCACGCAAACCCAGGGTCATTGTTGACACTCTAAAAAGATAAAACACTCAGACTTCTCTTCAACCGATTTCAATGATGCCTAACTTGTCGACATTTATAAAAGACATGTCGCAGACAAGCTGACGACCAGCTTATGCTTACTCTGAGGGACAAAGTAGCGACTTAGACTCTACTGATCCAGTGAAGCAGACAGTAAGCTAAATTTGCCTACAAAGAGGCCAAAGCAGGCCTATGAAGTTAGGTCTAATCAAACACTTAACTTCACATGAGCCCAAAAGAGAGCTAGCTTCGCTAAAAGACTGAAGCTACTACCTTCGCACGAAGCTCCCATCAGTCCGCTGAAGGCTACTTTAAAGCTTCGCTAGAAGCTTCATCCCCAGATTCGCTGAAAGAATGAGTGGTCCAGCTCTGCTATGAGCTTCATCCCTAGCTTCGCTGAAAGGAGTGGTCCAACTCTGCTCTCAGCTAAACTCTAGCTTCGCTTGAAGCTTCACCTAGCTCTGCTAAGAGCTAAGTTCTAATCCGCCTGAAGTTTTGAAGATAACTTTGCCTGAAAAGAGCTTCGCATGAAACTCTCATTTAGCTCTGTGGCGAGCTTTACCAGGTCATCAATTGACCGTTTCAAAATCCCACGAGCACTTATTAGGTAAACCCCGAGACTTTAGTGAGGTTAACGCCACTTTAAGTGGGCGGTTACACACGCCCACTTCGTTCCATATTAAGTGGAGACAATTAAGCCACAATGGCTATTAATAGTTTCACGAATTTTCTAGCTTCGCGGGAAGCTGGCAGTTAGCCTCGCGGTAAGGCTATTTCTAACCTTGCGCGAAGCTAATAGACTGATTTAGTCTTGCTAAATTCAAGGGGGCAGTTGCACCCCCATCTTGGCTATAAATAGCCCCTTGCGAGGCAAGAAAAAAAGGAGGAAGAGGGGAAAGATTGGCTGGAAAAATGGGGAGAGATTGATAAGAAAGTGCCCTCTTGCAGCTTGCTTCCAAAACTCAGAGATTCGGCTCTCTTTCATTCAAGGTTCCAACACGCCTTCTATTATCGAAGATTTTCGAAACCAAGCAAGAAAGAAATTCTATCGAGAAGGCTTGATCACCTGACCGCTTGCATCATCAAAGGGATAAAGTGATCGCGCGCTGATCAGATTCCTACTGGCATACTTCCCAAGAATCTCAGAGGAGATCTACCTGTAATATTCTTTCGTTAAAGAATTACGTGTACTGTTGCTCCTCAATTCTTTTTTGTAAGTTTTTCCCTATCAATTTTTAATGAAAAACAGTCGTCAGAAAGTGACCCGGTGAGTGGTAAAATGAAAGAAGTAATAATATATATTATAATAATACAATCACGATAATAATATATAATACATATTTAAATACCGGTGATACAATATAATGATAATACCAATCGGGAGAAATATGCAAGTGTCATATTTTAACATTATCAACACCTAGCATGTTATAACAGTGTCATTACCATAATAATATCCAATTATATATCATTCCTATCAGTTTATATGTCGGATCGTGCTACAAAAATAATAGGCAAGTCATTTTGGGGGATTATATTACTACAATTAATAAAGTTATACCATTTATATATTATTCTCAAAACGGGTAATATGATACAGTATTAAGTATCCATAATTACATTAGTGTATAAGTAACATGTAGCAAGTTTTAACTCCTTTATATTTTTTGTTGAATCCTATAATAACAGTAGCATAGTGGTGTCATGAAGGATATGAACATGAAGTTATGATGTATGTAAAATAACCATATTATAGTGTTGTAATTATACGGTAGCAATATCTACAGGGTATGCATGAAACAATATACATAAAATGTAAAGTATACGTGTATATGAATACCATATATGGAATGCAGAGTATATGTGTACTTGAATAACATGTCTGTGAAGGATACAAGAAGTGTACCGTATGCATGCAACATGATGACAGATTAGATAGCAGAAAGTGCAACAAGTATAAATGGACAATAATATATATGTATCGGGCATGTCATGTGATTTATACAATAATAACAATCAGTATCGCATGATATTTTAATCAATCTCTTTCAGTGTCCCATACCACTGGTAGTTTATACCAGAGCCCGCACTCTGGACGAACCCATCCGAACATGGCATACGAGTACCGTGATCCGAATGAGAGAATGACCAAATAACAAGCATTCCCAACGTCACTATTGTTTATACTGTTTTATTATGTTAAATGGAAACCCAATGATTAAGGGGCTCTGATCAGGTGGGTGTATCCCGTGCATACCCGGGATCACAGCCTTAAACAAGCCCCTGGTTGCTGAAGCCAGGGCCGACCCGCTAAGGCGAAACAAGTGACGGGAAACGAAAAACTGGAAGGTAGCATGATCAAGTCAACCGTCAAGTCTCCCCCAACCCGATGTTATATTTAATATATTTAATGTACACAGTATATCAGGAACAATAACAGTGCATGATATATGTAACACGATAATAGGACATGAGTTCTATTGATAGCATGAAACAAGATAACGGAAAACAGAAAACAAGAGATGTGGGATTCTGGAGGTGGTCCCCGTGGCTTAGATCCATGTGGCATCTAGTTCCTTCATCACATATCAACAATATTCTTGTCCAGTAACAGGAACATCAATATCAGTAACGAGAATCAATCATGTAACGGGAATACAGGAATATACACGTAGCAGTTATGCATGTATATAAACAGTGATCCATGCAACAGGAATACAAAAACAATCAACGCATGTACACTGGTGAATCTATGTAACAGTGATGTATGCAATATAGCTGTGTACAGAGTGTCCATGTAATGATGATACAAATATATGAAAAGACAGTATTCAGTGAAATAGTGTGTCCGTGTATCAGTGGGACATGCATAAGAAATAATAAAATCATATGTAAAAATGATCCATATATATGAAATAACAATGTTCGGTGTAACAGGTGTTTACATGAAATACTGTATCTAGTGTACTAGAATGTTCGTTTAACTATCATACAAGTATATGTAATAACGGTGTTCACAATCATGACAACTCACACTCGTACAATGTCCAGTGCATCTGCGGTTTAGTAACAGTGATAATGTATAATACGTTAGAGTATCCGTGTATTAGTGTACATGTAACAGTATCTGAGTAACTGTGATAGATGTACATGAAATGATAGTGTCCTGTGGTATAGATGTAACAAGAACATGTGAAATAGATATATCTATATATATATACAAATATCTGTATTTATTATTGTTATTATGATTATAATCGATATCACAAGTAAGTTATTTATAAGTTCCTATTTTTAAACTCTTCACAACCATTTAAATACTTATTACAGTATTTATTAATTTGAAAATTTTTAATTGACCGTCTAATATAATCACCTATATATTAAACCATGAAAAAAATTAAAATATTATTTTATTGATATGTTTAATAATATAACATGCATATTCTTATTAAAATGATTTCCCGATAATTACACGTTATTAATTAATATTTACAGTGATTTATCAATAATCACGATTTATTAAATAAAGCAATCAATCAATTTATCAAACATGCATAAGGATGATTTATAAAGGAAAACACTCACGTAGCTGTTACAGGAGTGTAGCACTCTTTTCTACGATCGTAACGGTTCCAGAATCGCTCAAATCGGACTCCGGATGCTCCAGATATCGCTCGAACGCTTTAATAAGTTTTGGAAGCGGGTTTCAGTTACTAACGGGTCAGGTTTACATCCAATAACCCAGACCCATTATCTAAGTGGGTTTGGGTTTTTGAAATCGGTTCACACCGATTTGGGTTGGGAACCCATCCAGGCACAATAGCAGCTGCTGCTGCTGCGTGCACGCGCAGGCCGGCCAGCTGTTGTTGGCCGGTGGCAAGGGAGGCCCGCCGGCGACGGGTCTAGCTAGCTGACGGTGGCCCAGGGATAAGAGAGAGAACGAAAGGGGAGAGAGAGGAGTGACAAGTGGAAAGTGAGAAAAAGATAAAGAGGAGGAGGAGGAGGGAAAGAAGAAGAGGGGTGGCAGCCATGGCCAGCCGTCGGCGGTGACGGCGACATGGCCACCGACTACGAGCCCCTCCTTGGCGCAGAGAGAGAGAGAGAGAGAGAGAGAGAGATAGTGAGGGAGGGAGAGTCAGTGAGAAAGAGAGTGAGAGAGATAGAAAGAGAGGAAGAAAAAGAAAGAAAGGAAGGGATGAGAAAGCTTTAGAAAGAGTGAAATAAAAGGAAAATAAAAAGAAGAGAGAGGTAGAATGGCGGTGGTATAGTCGTGGGGAAGCTTGGAGAGGAAGAAAGAAGGAAAAGAAAAGGAAAATATGTTTTTTAATATAATTTAATTAATATTGTAATAGGGTTTAAATTGAACTAGTTTCGAACGATTCTCAAAAATTCTGTAAAATAAAGAATATTATCCTGAGAAACAAGGTGAATCGAATTCAAGAAATTTTATTTGGTTTGTAAATTAAAAATCCTAGAATGTATCACGAATATTGGGCGACACCGGTTCGACCGGATTTTGGACTAATTCAGAAAAATCTCCAAAAATACGCTAAAGTAGAAAAATATGATTTTAATGAATAATATGGAAGCGGATTCAAGAACCTCAACTCCGTTTGTGAATTAAAAATCATAAACCCGGTTGTCAGTATCAGTCCACATCGAATTCAGAGATTTTTCAAAATAATTCAGAAAATTTTTAGAAAAATCTGAAAAATATAAAATATTGAAAAATAATATTTGAAACTGAAACTGGCTCAATCTGACTTCCAGAAAAAGTCAAATTAATTTTATATGCTGTATCGAGTACTGATATTATGATATGTATATCAAGGATCAAGGGGTTATAACTACTTTAAACTTCTTCCTCTCTGTATCTTGCATAGTCTTATATACTAGTCGACTAGTCTTATATACTAGTCGACTAATACACTTATAATCAACTAAGTTGTTCCACTTGGATTCTGTTTCTCCTGTTTCAAGCAATCATCTTCTCTAACTCAATTGAATTTTCTTAGACCATCATCTTCTCTTGAAGACAAGACAAAATCCTAGTAATTATAAGTGTGTAATTTGTCCAGTTCTACATATGTCAATCACAAACATGACTGTGAACATATGTACATGCATCAATCACAAATATGATTATGGACATGTATAGACTGTGAACATGATTACGAAGCTTGAAAGTGTGTAACTAATCTTCAATTTATTTTAGTAGAACTTTCTTTTAATTCTTCAAGTTTATGTTCTCATTTTTTATTACAACAGGAGATTAAGATAATGTGCTTTATAATTTTTACATATACATCAAGTCGAATCAACTTCATAATAGTTAAGTGACTAGCCTAATTTTGGTTCTTTTATAATTTTTCACAAACTGAGCATGAACATTCGAAACTTAAATCAAACCGAAATCGAGCACTAGTCTGAAATATAATTGAAATGAACTTGAGCTAGCTAGGAAATAAATATCTAGCCGAACTCGAATAAGGCACTCACTCAAGTTTGGCTTGTTTACGCTACTGGTGACTAGAGGAAGAAAAATATATCTAAATTGAGCAAGATGGGACTGTTTGGATTCAAGGAATTGGGTGGAAATGGGGAAGTGGGAAATGTCTTTTCTCATTTCCGTTGTTCATCCAAACACCGGAAAGGAAAAATAGAAAAAATTCTTTTCTTTTTCTCTTTTCTCTTTTACACAACCATTTTCTCACTTTCAAAGTGCTACAGTTAATTTTGTGGTCATGTAAATCTCATTTGTAATAAGTTTTAATATAAAACAGTTAATTTTTTGCTCATATAAATCTCACTTGCATTCTAATTACAGTCCAATTTTTATTTTTCTTAATTAATTTTTATTTTAATATTATTTTGCGATCAACTTTGTGGTCAACTTTTCCACTCCACTTTCACATTACCATCCAAACACCGAAAAGACATAACATTTTTCAAACCACACTTCCCAACATCATCCAAACACCGAAAAACTTACTAACCAATTCTCAAGTTCTAAAGGGAACTATTACCACTTCCTCACTTCTTCACTTCCTCACTTCCTCACTTTCACCCTTAACCAAACAGCTAATTTATGGGCCTGTTTGGTTAAGGGTGGAACTGAGGAAGCGAAGAAGTGAGGAAGTGATAATAGTTCCCTTTGGAACTTGAGAATTGGTTAATAAGTTTTCCGGTGTTTGGATGTTGTTGGGACGTGTGGTTTGAAAAATGTTATGTCTTTTCTGGTGTTTGGATGTTAATGTGAAAGTAGGAGTGAAAAAGTTGACCACAAAGTTAACCGCAAAATAATATTAAAATAAAAATTAATTAAGAAAAATAAAAAATGGACTGTAATTAGAATGTAAGTGAGATTTACATGATAAAAAAATTAACTGTTTTGTGCTACAATTTATTACAAATGGGATTTACATGACCACAAAATTAACTGTAGCACTCTGGAAATAAGGAAATGGTTGTGTAAAAGAGAAAGGAGAAAAAGAAAAAGGGTTTTCTTATTTTCTTTTTCTGGTGTTTGGATAGACAAGGAAGTGAGCAATTATGTTGGAATATGAAGAATATATATGTGAATCTTTGAATTGAATTACGGCGAGATCCGTTGATCGAATCAATTGGATGATGGTTGGAGTGTGTTCTCCTTCCATTGGGGATGAACGTGGTATATTCACATGTTCAATTCCGACTTCGAATGAATGAGATATTCAAGTCTAAAGATTGCCTAATTCAAAGCCAAAATGGGACTAAAGGTAGCTAAAAGCATTTAGTTCCATATTGGCCATGGGATGGAAGTTCGTAGTGTTTAAATAGAGAAAATTGAGAACAAAGGGCATGCCCTTTGGGTACTTGGAGTTTTCGCGCGCGATTGGGAGGGAACCATGCCCGCACATGCGAGCGCGCGCCGCCGCTAGCCGCGGCCGGCGTCGGCGCCGGTGCCGGCCTCGGACTCGGGCTCGGGTCCGGTCCGGGTTCCCTACCCGGCATGGTTCTTTTTGAATCAGGTCTCACGGGTATGGGTTGCAAGCATACCCACTCCGCTATCCGAACTGCCCCGCCACCGGACCCGCTCCGCTATCCGGATCCAAACTGCCCCGCCAACGACTGTCTGTAAACCGTCGCGGCGGTTGGGCGGTTGGACGGTTGCGATGTTTGAATCGAACCATTGCAAACGGTTCAGACCGAACCGTTGCAACTGTTGATGGGTTCAGACCAATCTGCCCCTCCCGGAGCGCTATAAATAGCGCTCCGTTCTCTCATTCTAAGACACACCAAGCGAAAACTCTCTCTCTCTCTCTGCGTTCTGAACTGGAAGTGAAGTTCTGCGCTGGGAATTGAAGTTCTAAAGTAACTTCCAATGAGAAGTGGGAAATTCAGTTTCCGAAGCAACTTCCAAAAGAGATTCTGCAAAAATTCACTCTGAAAGAGGGCTCAGAAAATTCAGCAGATTCTTTAATAGAATTGTTGTCTGATTCTGGGACTTCTGGAGAAGAATATTCTTCAACCTTCCTTCTTCCTCTACAGTGGGTGCTCCTCCAAAGTAAAGGCAAATATTCTCCCAAAATTTGTCTTTGTCCCGCTGCTTCAACAATCCTGTGAAGGTACTGGTTAACTACGGTTCGACCGTACGGTGATTTGGTAGTGCTATCTAAATAGCGTGAAGGAGTGTTGTATCTTGAGAGACCAGCGTTCAGTAACTCGTTAGCACCGGTGCGGGGGACGTAATTGTCTTAAGGAGATTCGCTCTGAGCGTACCTCACTCCAAGTACTGTATAAGTGAATTAATTTCTTTATACAGGGGATATACTGATATTCAGTATATTGAGACTGATTTATATCAGTCTAATTAGTGTTTAATTAAGGAAGGAAATTGAAAGGTGATTCTTAAATTAAGGAACGTTCTATTGAACGAAAAACCTCCCACCTGATATTTACCGACCTGGCCAATTAGATTGTTGATATTTCAGTGATATTGATTAGTTGTCAGATTGATTCCAGAAAACCAACAATCTTAAGACAATTATCTATTGAAGTTTCTTACTTTTGTTCTGCTTGAACTTGTAGAAAATGTCTGAGACTAATCAAGATAGCTCTAGCAAGGCACCAAACATGCAGCTACAAGCTTTGATGCCTACTCCACTTCCTAACCCGAAGCCGGAGAAGCCAGGAAAATTTGACAGCACAGAATTCAAGAGGTGGCAACAGAAGATGCTCTTCTACTTGACCACTCTTCATCTGGCCAAATTCCTGTAAGAAGATCCACCAGAACCCGGAACTGATCGGGACTCAGTCCTTGCAGTCGATGCATGGACTCAAGGTGACTTCCTTTGCCGAAATTATGTTTTAAATGAACAGGATGACTCTCTTTACAATGTCTATAGTCCTATCACAACGGCAAAGAAGTTATGGACCAGTCTTGATAAGAAGTACAAGACTGAGGATGCTGGTACTAAGAAGTTCGTCGTAGGACGATTTCTGGAGTACAAAATGGTGGACAGCAAGACTGTAATCAGTCAAGTGTAAGAGTTTCAACTTATCTTGCACGAGATAGAAGCCGAAGGTATGATTCTATCTGAAACCTTTCAGGTTGCTACTATCGTGGAGAAACTCCCACCTGCGTGGAGAGATTTCAAGAACTACCTGAAGCACAAGCGAAAGGAGCTGAAGTTGGAAGATCTCATTATGAGGCTTCGAATCGAGGAGGACAACCGAAAGTCCGAGAAAAGGAGTGATTAAGGTTTACCTGCACACAAAATATAATATATCAGATTTAAGAATTAGAGATGTGCAAGGTGCTTAATTCTATCCGCTGTAGCAATGGCTATGCGGGTCGTGATCCTCAGGGAGGGACTAACGATGGAAGCTTGTTTAGTAAGTTATCTCTTTTTTATTTATTTTGTTATTTACAATGGTATTTACAATGAGAAGTGTGGTATTTACAATGAGAAGTGTGAAAGAAATTGGAAAGATGTGGAGTTGGTTATCTAAACTAAAGAAAGAAAAGAAAATTATAAACTAAAAAAACACATACCTACTTCTTCTGCCCATTTACCTTTGATCCGTTGCAACGACTTACCTTGTTTTTGAAGGCATTCAAGCATGGCGTATAGGATCTTCCCCCTTCTCGATCTACACTACGAAAAGAAAAGACAAACCACACTAGTAAGAGACGGCTTGTTCATCACCATAGGCCATCAAGGGCACTTCTTCGGCTAAGCAGTCTCGAAGCGATCAGATCTCATGGTTTGCAAGACATCAGAGAGAAACAAAAATAGAATAAAACAAGAATAGAAGAAAAAAAATAAAACAAGAATAAAATAACAAAAACAAACTTGAGTTGATTCTATTAACAATGGAAGAAAAGTTTGACTTACATCGATGTCACCTCAGTACAAGCATGAACTCCTTCCTCTATGAAAACATCCTCTACTCTCAGTTATATAAAAAAAATAAAAATTACAAAAAAAAAGAAAAATAAAAACCTAAACTACAAACTAGCCTAAAAATCCTAGATTTAGCTCTGTAGTTCGCTGGACTCCACGCCCTTCTCTGTTGCTCTGCAGTAGTATTTATAGGAGATATAGGAAGTAGAGTCCCAGTACTACTCCTCAACGAAAACGCATCGCCAACCGCCTCTGGATTGTCGCGGAAACGGGAAATTTGCCGCGTTTCCGCGGCACTATTGTAGCCAAATGCCACGCGCTTTCTCGCGTGGCATCCTCTGGTCCGTCCATCTGGGTATATTCTTCTAGAAGTTGTATCCCGACTCTTTATTTTGAAAATTCGGGATAACTTGAGAAGCAAGTTACCCTAAATCTAAATCTTTCAAATCTTTTTTAAAACGAATTTCATCTTTGCACTCTCCTCCTTTTATCTTTATCCTTGTCTTGCAAGTGATTAGGATTGAGTACAAGTCTATCTCTTTCCTCTTCTTTTAGTAATTGCAACTTTTGCATAAGTTAATTGCAACTTTGGCACTTGGTAATTGTAACTTTTGCATTGGGCTTGGACATGGGCTTTTTTGGGCTTCTTTTGGGCTTTTATTTCTTTATTTTTTATTACTCAAGGCCTGCACACAATAAATAATAAAACATTAGTAATAGTGCATAATTGTAGGAATAAATATGAAAATGTGATAGTAAATGTAGTGATAAATATGCACTTTTTACTACCTATCACACCCCCACACTTATCTTTTTGCTCGTCCTCGAGTAAAAATCAAAAAGAAAAGAAAAATTAATCTATCCTAACTCACTTTCATAGGAATCACGGTTGCACTTAGCATGTGCAACAAGCCTTTAAACCCCTAGGTTACCCTAGAGGACGAGTGTTGTCTCGTGAGGGTTTTCAGTGGATTACACCCACAAAATTCATAAAAAGGAAAATATTTAAAATATGTTTGAAGAGACCAAGTAGTCTATAAGTTTTAGGATTATCATTTTTATTCATTTTAAACTTAGTCTTTATAAAGTAAATTGTTATCCATTTTAGGTAAGAATCAAAATTGAATTTTTGTATAGTCTTTTTCGTTACCAAAAGTCATATGCATCCTTGTGAATCTTTACTAGGAATTCTTTAACTTGGACTCTCATGCCCCATATTTTTTTCTCTTTTTTTTAATATGTAAAACTCATCTAATTTTCTTTCGTGTAAGCATGAAGGCTTTTTGAGGCCTTTATACCTAACTAATTGACTATTAGATGTATTAGTACATATAAAAGTAATTTTCTTAGTTTCCTTAGGCTTTCTAATCCACCCATGTAACGAACTTAAAGTCGGTGGCTCCCAAACCGGTCAGTTTTAGGGCACCGGGTGAGAAAACACCCCACAGACTTAAGGATTCGAGTGAACTAAGCCACAAAACTAAGGTTTTTATTTATACAATCACCTTTAGGCGTGAGTACTTATGCTTCTTGAGGCACATGTATTCAGCTTAATTAGTGAATTTTTTTATTTTATATATATTTTTAAGTATTACTATTTTTTTATAGGGCACAAGAGTCTTTGTTTTAGAATCCTAGATGTGTAAGTGTATTAGGTATGCACATTTCATTAAGGTAAAAATTAAGACTAATTAATTATTCAATTTTTCCTCCTATACCTAAAAATTCAACAATTTATTTAATTTGACCAAGTTTTTAGAAATCCTAATCATGATTTTCCTAATTCTTAAGACTAACTTAGATTTCTTTCAAAAGATAAGTCAAAATACTGTCCTTTTTTTTTTTTAATTTTTTAAACTTTTTTTTTTGAAGTTAGTATCTACCTATGTTAGTATGTTAGTAAACCCTCTCCCCACACTTATCTCATGCATTGTCCTCAATGTATGAATGAATGCATGTATGCATGAAACAAAAGAAAGGGAAGGCAGATGTTACCTCAAGGTGGCGGTTCCGGTGGTGGTCTAATTGGTCCACGAAATGCGGCCCAGTCTACTTTTTGTGGAATTCGGAGGAACCCACCAGAAATCTCTCTTGTATAACCCACTAAAATGTATGTATGATCATTTTTTAAAAATTTCACCCCATCAAATTTCCAAATTTCATAATTATTTTCAGAGTCAATTGTGTCAACCGCCTTGTCCCAAAATGGAGTTTGAAAAGATGGAATGATTAACTTGGACGTCAGAAGTATGGGAACGAATACCAACTCAGGAAAGAAACTTAAATCAAGTAAGGGTTCAGGAGTCGAGCTCGGTTCAAGAAGTGGGTCCAAATCAAGAAGTTGATACTCAAGTCCATAATTATTTTCCCACAATAGAATGTGACTCAATATTGGTGATTCAAGTTCAGGAATGATAGGTGTGAGAATTAAAACTGACTCTAAAAGATTACCTAAGTTGGGTAACAAAACAGAAGTCAATAATGATTCCGGAATTTGAACTTGATCACAGATTTGAGAATCTAGGTCACATATCTCATTGAGTTCAATATCGTAAAAATGAGAACTTGCCAATTTATCCATGGAACTTTCAAAATTATAAAATTGGTCTAGTTCAATATGATCATCAAAAATGGGTGATTCAATTTCATGATGAATTGGCACAGGATCCAATGTTGACTCGGGAAAAGTAAAATCAGGTGAAGACACCGAAGTCATTATTGAATCAGGAAGTAGAATTGAATCACCAAGTGGGAGATCATGATCATATTCATGCTCAAGTTCTATTTCAGGAAAGGAATAACTTGCCAAACTATCAAAAATTGGAGTTTCGGCAAGTTCAAATGATGGTACTGAATTAGAATCTTGTTATCCAAAACAACGTGGCTCGTCGTCTCTAACAGAATGGTTAGCGATATCAGAAATGGCCGAACGGTGAGAACGTAAAGATTGAACCATCATATCTACCATCATATCTATTTCATGATCACGAGCTAATCTAGCTTGAGTCATGGCTTCAAGCATCTTTTCATAGTCGATTGGTGCATCATTTTGTGATTGGACTTGAAAAGAGGAAGTGTTGTTGGGACAATCATGATGAAGTTATGAGTCGGTCAGATTCTATGACTGTTGCTTGGACTCACGCATCATCATGTCTAAGATTGATGGTGGTTGTTGGTTGGACTCATGCATACTCATCATTTCGAAGATAGATGGTTTTCTATTCTGAATGGGTGGATCTGAGTATGAATCTTGGAAATATTGTGGACAATGTGGATACGGAGGACAAATTGGTTGAAAATTGGACTCGGAGGAAGCGAAACCCCATGAACTCTGTGAAGAGTTAAAATCGTTGTGAAAATTATGGTCATAAGATGGGGGGCATGGGTTATATTCATTCGGATAAGACCATTCCAGCACACTAGGTTGGTCAAAGTTATGATATGCCGGGTTGGTAATATCCGAAAAAGAGGTTGGTGTGTAATATGGATTAAAATTGGAAAAATTGTTGTTATATGCCATATCACACAAACACAAACTAAGAAAAAAAACAAACAAACAAATAAGCAAACAAAAAAAAAAGAAAATTCTAACCTAAGTTAGGGTAGACCTATGACCTAGACGACTCCTAACTAGTTAGACTGTCCACGGGAGGTATAATGCAGACTTTGACCACAAGTTAATCAGCCAGGTCAGGGCAAGATTGGTGGGAGGTTTTCCGTCAAAGACGTTCCTTAATTAAATAACCACCAATCTTCGGGCTTTCGGCCCTCAATCTCCTTCCTAGATACTGATTTGGCAAGAGTCAAATTCCAACACCGTTCCCCCTTAGGATAATCTCATAATTGAATCCGAGATGTCCCTAGGGCCAACGTCTACTCATTTTTAGTTAGGCTTGGGTTAGTGAGTGAGGAGATTATTTGTGGGCCAAGGAAGGGTGATGAAATCCCCACCTTATCTTATTTATAGGACAAGCCCTTAAGTCAATTTAGTGCACGTGTAAAGCAATAGACAAATATTCACTCAAAAGCAGTAAATCAGCCAAGGGTGCTTCCTAGTCTATATGCAATGCGAACGTACCTTGTCTCCAGCACTCTTCAACAGAAATTAAAAAAATTAAATAAACACGTGCCTAAGATACAAGAGTCTAAATTTTTTTTATTATTCAACAAATAGGTTACTGTTAATTAATTAGCAGTGTGCAGGGTGATCACAGAGAAAAGTTAATAGAGCAGTAAACAAATCTTTCAATTTGCAGCAACCTACAGAAAACACAATGAGTAGTGAACTACTCAGGCCTCGCAAACGCGGCTATTGCCGCGCAAACGCGGCTCTGTAGTAGGCTCTGCTGCTCTGCCTTCGAGGGCAGAGGCACAGAGTTGCTATATGTCCTTTGCTGCTGTTAGTTTTTCTGTTCTCTGATCCTGCAAACAGAAAGAATAAAAGAATTAGTTATTATTTTTTTTAAAGAATAACTTGCCGTCCCTCCCCGGCAACGGCGCCAAAATTTTGATTGAGGCAAAACCTGCACACAAAATATAGAATTTTAGATTTAGAAATAAAGATGTGCAAGGTGCTCATTCTATCCGCTGTAGCAATGGCTATGCGGGTCGTGATCCTCAGGGAGGGACTAGCGATGGAAGCTTGTTTAGTAAGTTATCTCTTTTTTATTTATTTTGTTATTTACAATGGTATTTACAATGAGAAGTGTGGTATTTACAATGAGAAGTGTGAAAGAAATTGGAAAGATGTGGAGTTGGTTATCTAAACTAAAGAAAGAAAAGAAAATTATAAACTAAAAAAACACATACCTACTTCTTCTGCCCTGTTTACCTTTGATCCGTTGCAACGACTTACCTTGTTTTTGAAGGCATTCAAGCATGGCGTATAGGATCTTCCCCCTTCTAGATCTACACTACGAAAAAAAAAGACAAACTACACTAGTAAGAGACGGCTTGTTCATCACCATAGGCCATCTAGGGCACTTCTTCGGCTAAGCAGTCTCGAAGCGATCAGATCTCATGGTTTGCAAGAAATCAGAGAGAAACAAAAATAGAATAAAACAAGAATAGAAGAAAAAAATAAAACAAGAATAAAATAACAAAAACAAACCTTGAGTTGATTCTATTAACAATGGAAGAAAAATTTGACTTACACCGATGTCACCTCAGTACAAGCATGAACTCCTTCCTCCATGAAAGCATCCTCTACTCTCAGTTACATAAAAAAATAAAAATTACAAAAAAAAAAAACCTAAACTACAAACTAGCCTAAAACCCCTAGATTTAGCTCTGTAGTTCGCTGGACTCCACGCCCTTCTCTGTTGCTCTCCAGGGGTATTTATAGGAGATATAGGAAGTAGAGTCCCAGTACAACTCCTCAACGAAAACGCATCGCCAACCGCCTCTGGATTGCCGCGGAAACGGGAAATTTGCCGCGTTTTCGCGGCACTATTGTAGCCAAATGCCACGCGCTTTCTCGCGTGGTATCCTCTGGTCCGTCCATCTGGGTATATTCTTCTTGAAGTTGTATCCCGACTCTTTATTTTGAAAATTCGGGATAACTTGGGAAGCAAGTTACCCTAAATCCAAATCTTCCAAATCTTTTTTAAACGAATTTCATCTTTGCACTCTCCTCCTTTTATCTTTATCCTTGTCCTGCAAGTGATTAGGATTGAGTACAAGTCTATCTTTTTCCTCTTCTTTTAGTAATTGCAACTTTTGCATAAGTTAATTGCAAATTTGGCACTTGGTAATTGCAACTTTTGCATTGGGCTTGGACATGGGCTTTTTTGGGCTTCTTTTGGGCTTTTATTTCTTTATTTTTTATTACTCAAGGCCTGCACACAATAAATAATAAAACATTAGTAATAGTGCATAATTGTAGGAATAAATATGAAAATGTGATAGTAAATGTAGTGATAAATATGCACTTTTTACTACCTATCAAGGAGCAGTAAGAACTCCTATGAAGCCAAAGCCAATATGATCGAAGACTCAAAGGGGAAAGCGTTTACTTCCAAAGGCTTAAAGCGGAAGAAGACTTCCCAGGGGTACAAAGGCAAGGTCCAAGAAGGCAAGAACATGCGTTTCAAGGGAACCTGCTACATCTGCAATAAAGAAGGGCATAAGGCAAATGAATATCGCAGCCGTCTCAAAAAGAACAAGAAGAACCATCCACATGCAAACTTGACCGACCATGCGTCGCCAAACCTTTCAGCTGTGGTGTCAGAAGTGAATCTGACAACCAATAATAAGGATTGGTGGGTAGATACTGGGGCTACTCGGCACATCTGCTCTGAGAAATTATTATTCTCTGAATATCAAAAACTGGAGCAAGATGAGCAACTATTCATGAGAAATTCAGCCGTCTCAAAGGTTGAAGGAAAAGGCAAGGTCATCCTAAAGTGGACATCGGGGAAAGAGCTTTCTCTGAACGATGTGCTACATGTTCCAGATATCCGCAAGAATCTGATCTCTGGATCAATACTTAGTAAGAAAGAATTTAGAATGGTTTTTGAATCAGATAAATTTGTACTTACTAAGGGAGGGATGTATGTGGGAAAGGGTTATCTTGTTGATGGACTTTTTAAAGCCAATGTTGCAGTGGTAGATAAAAAGTCTGTGTATTTGTACCCGAAGCTTATAAATAAAGAAAAATCTTCTGTTTATTTGCTTGAGTCTCCTATTTTATGGCATGCTAGATTAGGGCATGTAAATTACAAGTCTTTAAAGAACTTGTCTAATTTAGGATATATTCCTAAACTCAACTTGGAAGAAATTCGCAAGTGTGAGATTTGTGTTGAGGTCAAGTTAGCGAAAAATTTATTTCACTCAATTGATCGAAATACAGAACCTTTAGGGTTATTTCATAGCGATCTGTGTGACTTGAAGTTTATGCCAACTAGAGGCGGTAAAAAGTATTTTATTACTTTTATTGATGACTGTACAAGATACTATTATATGTATCTTTTAAACAATAAGGATGAGGCAATAAATATGTTTATAACATATAAAGCCGAAGTTGAGAATCAACTCAACAAGAATATCAAGATTCTAAAATCCGATAGAGGCGGAGAATATGAATCAAATGATTTTAGTGAGTTATGTGCTAAATTTGGTATAATCCATCAAACTACAGCACCATATACTCCACAGCAAAATGAAATTGCTGAACGGAAGAACAGAACTTTGAAGGAGATGGCCAATTCCATGCTCGTAAGTTCTGGAGCTCCGCAGAACTTGTGGGGGGAAGCTCTGTTAACTGCAAATTACATTCTAAATAGAGTACCCCACAAGAAACTTGGTCTTATACCATTCGAGTTATGGTATGGAAGGATACCTTCCTACCATTACCTCAAATGTGGGGTGCCTTGCAAAGGTGCTAGCACCATTACCTAAAAAGACTAAGTTGGGAGCAAAAACTATGGACTGCATATTCATAGGCTATGCCTTGAATAGTAGTGCCTACAGATTTCTGGTTCATAAATCAGAGATACCAGATATTCATGTAAACATGATTATCGAATCTAGAGATACTGTGTTCTTTGAAGATATTTTTTCATATAAACGGGAAACAGATAAGACTTCTGGGAAAAGAACACATGAGATGGCGTTCAGGGACGAAAGCCCCGAGGAACCGATTGTTAATGCGGAAATTGAACCAAGAAGAAGTCAGAAATCTAGAATCTCAAAATCTTTTGGTCCAGATTTCATAGCATACGCTATTGAAAGCGAGCCTCAAACATTTAAAGAGGCTATGTCAACCCCAGAAGTACAATGTGGAAAGAAGCTATAAATAGCGAAATAGAATCCATACTAAGTAATCATCCTTGGGAATTGACAAACTTGCCTCCTGGCAGTAAACCAATTGGGTGTAGGTGAATTTTCAAAAGAAAATTAAAACCCGATGGATCTATCGATAAGTATAAGGCTAGATTAGTAGCCAAGGGTTATCGACAAAAAGAAGGACTTGACTACTTCGATACTTATTCACCAGTAACAAGAATAACATCCATTCGGATGTTGATTGCAATTGCAGTATTACATAACTTAGATATCCATCAAATGGATGTTAAGACTGCATTCTTAAATGGTGAATTAAATGAAGAAATATATATGGAGCAACCTGAAGGATTTATAGTCAAGGACCAAGAACACAAAGTGTGTAAATTGATAAAATGCTTATACGGTCTAAAGCAGGCTCCAAAACAGTGGCATGAGAAATTTGATAGTGTCATGATCAAAGATGGATTCACTATCAATGAATGCGATAAGTGTGTTTACACGAAAACAGTTGAAAATGCATGTATCATTGTTTGTCTTTATGTAGATGACATGTTGATACTTGGGACTAATATTGAAATTATTAAGTCTACTAAAAGAATGTTATCCAATAGTTTTGACATGAAGGATCTGGGGGTTGCTGATGTAATTTTAGGAATTAAAATCCCCAGAACACCAGATGGAATCAGTCTATCTCAATCTCACTACGTGGATAAGATGATAGAAAGATTCAAGGATCATGGGATAAAGGAGAATACAAATCCTTTTCTCCCACACGTCCACCTTCATAAGAATACAGGAATTGGAATACGCCAGCTGGAGTATTCTCATATTTTCGAAAGTCTAATATATTTGATGAATTGCACTAGACCCGATATTGCTTACGCTGTAAGCAAGTTAAGCGATACACTAGCAATCCTAGTGATCAACATTGGACCGCTCTACTACGAGTATTAGGTTACGTATCACATACCAAGGAATATGCCTTGAGATATGGACAGTATCCACCTGTACTTGAAGGACACAGTGATGCTAATTGGACTGCAGATTCTGAGGAATCAAAATCAACTAGCGGATACGTATTTACTCTAGGAGGAGCAGCGGTTTCTTGAAAATCTTCTAAGCAAACATGTATTGCCCGTTCCACTATGGAATCAGAATTCATAACCTTAGATAAGGCCGGAGAAGAAGCAGAATGGCTTCGACAATTTTTGGAAGATATACCATTATGGCAAAAGCCAGTGCCCGCTCTATGTATACACTGCGATAATCAAGCAGCTATATGTAGGGCACAAAATGTTATATACAACGGTAAGTCTAAACATATTCGTCGTAGACATAATACTGTGAAGCAGTTGCTCTCAAATGAAATTATCTCTATTGACTTTGTCTCGTCAAAAGATAATTTAGCGGATCCGCTTACTAAAGGTTTAAGTGGAGAGCGTATAAACTGCGCATCGAGGGGAATGGATCTAAAAGCCTAACCTTATCAAGTCAGCTTAATGGAAACCTTACTTAGCGACTGGAGATCCCACAGACTAAGTTCAAGAGGAAAAACTAGTTATGATTGACTCAGCAAGTAAGTACTTGGGAGCTTGAATCCAATCCATTCCTAAGGTGCACATAAGTGCTTTTCTACAAGTGGATTAAGGATAAGCTTAACGCTTTTAATGATGCCTATATCTTGTTACTAAATAAGTGGAGTAGAGTGGACTACTCTTAATAGGACGATCACCTATGTGAGTATAGAGTTGGGTCTGTTGGCCCAAGGTTACAATCAACCGGTTTTGAGTTTTGATGATTACAAAATATATATAGTTATTTGTCTAATCATTTTTCTAGTGTTTAAGTGTGTTGCAGGGTTCTAAGGATTCATGTAGTGTTCTTCCCTAAAAGATGACTCATTTTGGGATCATTTGACTCAAGATGCCTCTATTCGGGTTCAAGTTTTCAAGCTATGCAACATTCCAAGGAGAAGCCCTTATTTGAAGACCTTGTAGTCACCTAGAACCTTTGTAAGAATTAGTTTGTTAAAGAATGAGGTTATGTTAAGTTGGCTCAAGAAAACACACACACACACACACACCATCTTTTTTCAAAATACGGTTTTTGTTTTGGGTATTTGATTTACGTTCATGTCTTGATGGTTTTACATGACTCGAATTATTTTACAATTTAATATCTTGTTTATCTCATGTATACCAACCTTTATAGCATGATACTTAATCATATAGCCTTACAAAATTATTTTGAAAATTTTTCAAAGTTCAAAAAATTTTCTTTAAAAATCCTGTTTCAGGCCTGTCGGTCGACCGGCCGGTCGACCGGATCCATTTTAGGCTTGATCGGTCGACCGGACCGGTCGACCGAGCCGTGTGGTCAGGGCGTGCACGTTTGTGCACGTGTGTCGGTCGACCGACTGAAAGCCCTTTGCTCTCGGGTTTTGTCGGTCGACCGGACCGGTCGACCGACAGAACAAAGAGAAATTTTTTCTTTGACTGCCGGTCAACCGACCGGTCGATCGAGTCCAACGGCTAGTTTGCCAATGGGTTGTTGGTCGATCGGGCCGGTCGACCGACAGCCGCCAGCAGCCATAACGGCTAGTTTTCAGAGATTTCATCATTTGATTTGAGTGAGATGTTTTGATCTGATCTCTCTGAATTTTTGGGGGCTACTTCTTGACCTAAAAGGTAGTTTTAATAATGATTAGATTTTCTCTAATCCCTATAAATAGAGGGGATTGATCACTTGCAAAATACACGAAAAATCCCTAGTTTTCAAGTTTCCAAAAAGAAAGAAATTTTTTTCAAAGGCTTTCAATTCTCTAAGTGCATTCTTGGCTATTTGTTTTCAGTTGCTTTTCAAGCTATTTAGTACTACTTTACACCTGAATTTTTCTCTACACTTCTTGAGCCAAAATACTTCCTCATTCTATTAGAAGTTGTAAAAGAGAAGTGTGTGGTCCTTTGTAGATCACCTTGTTACTTTTTGTTCTTTGAGTTGAGATCCCTCTTGTGGAGAGGATTGGATTGGTGGAGTTCGGTACTCCGGTCTTCGGTAGACCTTTTGTAAAGTTCCTCGGTGGATATAGTGGAAACCCTTCACGGTGGTGAAGGCGGGGACGTAGAGCGGTGGCTCGAACCTCGAAACAAATCCTTTGTGTTTGCGATTGTTTTGCTTATTGCTCTTTATTGCTCTACTTTTCTATCTTGTGATATATCTTGTGAACACTTTATTATTGCATTCATTTCATTCTTGCATTTCCCGGTCTTTACTCATCTCAACAAGAAAGCAATTACGCGCCTCAACTCATAATCTAGTGGAATCAAAGAGGAGAAGTTCTAGAGCCCTTCACGGGGAATTCGGCTTCAATTTCTTGTTTTGAGTGACCGTTTGCATCATATATTCATACTTGTTTAAAAAGATCATTAGATTAGCATTAACACCTATTCACCCCCCCTTCTAGGTGTTTTTCAATTGGTATCAGAGATTTGATCTCTAGGCTCTTGGCTTAACAACCTGTAACGCCCCGATCCGGCGGGTACGGAGACGTTACTGCGACGTATATACGCAGGTCAGAAATACCCTCACGTATATACGCTAAGCAATCAGTACAGGCAAGAATCAGAGTACGGAAGCAAGTGGTGCATTATACATTCCAACATATGAGTACAATTATAAAGTTATCACCAGAGGTGACCCAATATTACATGAATATTACATCACTGATATGCGCAATTGCGAGATTACAAAGAGATGTACAAGAATGAACAGTATCAAAGGCACTCACGAGTTTACAAAAGGAAAACTCGAGAGGCACACAAGGGGGCCTGGAAGGATAGAACTCTGGACGGTCTGCTGGAGATCCACGCTTCCGCTGCGCCACTCTGATCAGCAACCGGGACTCTACAAGTTTCAAGCTCTGACATGCTCCAATCTCCGAGACCTAGACATGAGAATCCATATAAACATGGAATAAAATACATGTCGACCCGACAAGGCGGGGAAACCCAAATGGAGGCGAGAGCGAGGACACTCGCCTAAGTCTTCAGAAAATATAGTGAAATCCCCGATCTCTGGAATCCAGAAAATCAACGCGTCAACGCGTTAAAGAGAAGTGATAGAGAGAGAGCACAGGAAGACGCGGGTTTGAGAGTGAGACGCGGGGTCGCAGACGCAGGATTTGCGTCGCGCAGGTGCCACAAACGCGGGGTTCAACACCCGCATTCAAGTTATAACACGAGAAGAACGCGGACGCGGACTTGGGTTCCGCGTCGCGTTAGCACGAGAAGAATACAGACGCGGGCATTGGCTCCGCGTCGTGTTGACACGAGGGAGACACAGACGCGGGCCTGGACTCCGCGTTGTGTCGATACAAGAACGCGAAGGCCGCGTTAAGGAATTGCTTGGACGCAGGAGATAAAATCCGCGTCTAGCAATCAACAGAGAGAAAGAGAGAGACAGGGAAAGAGGGAGAGTGGGACGCAGGGAAAGAGTGAGAGAGATGCAAGGAGTAGAGATGCAGGGACTGAAATAAAGGAAAGAAGGAAAGAAAGAAGGAAAGAAAAGAGAAGAAAAGAAGGAAAGAAAAGAGGGAAGAAAGGAAGGAAGGAGGTCGGTTGGCCATGGCCGGCGGTCACCGGCGACGGCCGGAGGTGGCCGAAAGTGGCCGGAAAAGGTGGCCAAAGCTCCAAGCCCAAATCAATGGTGGAGTGCAAGTGTAGTTCATTTGGTGAAAATGGAGTTTTGAAAAAGGAGTTTCGGAGAGCGAAGCTATAGTCCATTAGAAAGATCTCTCCAAGGGGAGGAAGATGGCGCAGTTGGTGGTGGCTAAGGTGGCGTAGATGGTGGCGGAGATGGTGGAGAAGGTGGTGGTGGAAATGAGTTATTTGGTGGAAAAGAAGAGGAAGAAGAAGGTGGTGTGGTGGTGGAGTTATGGTTGTTGTTGTTGTTGGAATGGAGGAGGAGATGGAGGAGAAAAAGATGGTGGAAATGGAGGGGAGAGGTGGAGAATGGAGTGGGAGTGGCCGGCCAAATGAAGGTCAAGGGGCTGCTGTTGGCTTGCTGGAAACGAAAGAAAGGAAGAAGAAGGAAAAGAAATAATGAAAGAGAGAGAAGGAGTGGGGGTATTTATATAAGGGGGAAAAGATTATTACAACAATGCCATCCCCAAAATGAGACTTGCGTCTCTTGTAAAATGGGACCCGCGTCCAATGGAATGAGAATCCGCGTCTGGCAATTGCCCAGACGCGGGGACGAAACTCGCGTCCAGGAAAACGCGAATTTTGCGTTTAACAGAGGAGAGAGAAAGTCATAATGACTTGATGGGAGTTGATCTTAAGTGCATTTAATGCAGAATGGATGCGAATCTTCGCATTAAAAATCAGATCTGAGTCTGGTGAGACTCGCGTCTGAGAAAGGAGAGAGAAAATAGGAAAAAGAGAAAAGTGAAATATCTGGATAAAAGTCCGGTATCTGGGAAAACACCGAAAACTCCGGAAAAGTCAAAAAAATAAAGTAGCTTGGAAAGCTTCCCAAAAATTCTCAAAAATAATAAATATTATATAAAGATTTTTGATGAAATTGGTTTTCATAAATTTGATCTCATTTTCAAAATAAAAATCATAAAGTCATCCGTCAATATCGGTCTACACCGGGTTGGCCGGATTTCGATAAAATCTGAAAAATCTCAGAAAAAGTATTTAGATAAAAAATATGATTTTAAGAAGTTATGGGAAAGCCGTTTTTAGAAATTGAACTCCGTTTGTAAATTTAAAATCCGAGAATCGGTCAGCGGCACTGGTCGACACCGGTTTTGAAGAATTTCAATTTAATTCAAGAAAATTCTAGAAAATCATAGAAAATCTAAAATATTGGAAAACGATGTTTAAAACTGAAATCGGTCAAACCGGAATAGCGAAAAGACTAAATCGAGCAATTCACTAGGATCGGGTTCCCGGTTCAGACTAGAGCTGACTCCGAGTCCACGAATCTCAATCCAAGACAAAATAATCGCATAAATAATTCATGAAACAAAACAAATACAGGAAGTAAATCGAAAAATACGATCGAAAAATCTGAATACGCAACTAAGTACGTATTCCAGGAACGGGGTGTTACAATCCATCCACCTTACAAAAAATTGCGTCCTCGCAATTTCGATAAGGGAAAGATGAACACAAGAGGGACTAGGACAGGAATTATACCAATCAAGATATGAAGCACCATAGGTAGGGCTCTCAAGTCGACTGAACAGTAATCAGAATATAGATATCTTCTGCACTTCTGGCTGTATAAGTCTTTGAACGATACCAAATAATACTGATCTGATGTCGTTGCTTTGCAATAGAATTCTTGTTGTACTGCACTCCGAGAATAAGCCAGAATATTGAAGATAAAGAAATCCCTGATAATACTGAGCATAATAAAGGACCAAAAATTGAGAATTCTGAATACCAGGCATCGATCACTCTGAAAGATATACCCAAGAATATATAAGAGTCGTAGAGAAATCCGAATACCAACTTCTGAAAGATAACCCAATCGTGGATCAATCCTGAGAATACCGAGCTTCATAGAGTTGGCCGAAGGGATCATGTAATAGCTTCATTCAGAACCAGCCACTACCTCTCTAGTATATCCATATCTTAAGTTGGTATAAAGGTTATGAAAAACCAAAACAGGGGAAAGATGGAAGGGATTAGGAATCAAAGGAAGAATGATCAAGAAAGAATAGATAACTCTGTACTTGTAGTTAGAGTGTATAACCAGGACTCATGCATTCCAGCTGCAAATTTCTTTACCATTAATTTGCCATCTGGATGTACTGAGGATACGAGAGCCTAGGCTCTGATACCACCCTGTAACGCCCGATCCGGCGGGTACGGAGACGTTACTGCGACGTATATACGCAGGTCAGAAATACCCTCACGTATATACGCTAAGCAATCAGTACAGGCAAGAATCAGAGTACGGAAGCAAGTGGTGCATTATACATTCAAACATATGAGTACAATTACAAAGTTATCACCAGAGGTGACCCAATATTACATGAATATTACATCACTGATATGCGCAATTGCGAGATTACAAAGAGATGTACAAGAATGAACAGTATCAAAGGCACTCACGAGTTTACAAAAGGAAAACTCGAGAGGCACACAAGGGGGCCTGGAAGGATAGAACTCTGGACGGTCTGCTGGAGATCCACGCTTCTGCTGCGCCACTCTGATCAGCAACCGGGACTCTACAAGTTCCAAGCTCTGACATGCTCCAATCTCCGAGACCTGGACATGAGAATCCAGGGGAGTCAGATAGAACTCCCCAGGTGAGTGGTGATACAAATGCCAAGTGGCGAGCATAGGTAAGCATGCAGGAGCAAGTAGATATAAACAAGTGATATCAAGCAGGAACTACTCACGGTATGATAAGATAAGAGAAGGTAAAGAGATGAGAAGTAAAGTAGATAGGGCAACACCAGATATCTCCTAAACTAACATAAAACAGATAAAACTGATAAAACCGAATAAAACCAATTGCGATCAAAACCGATTGTATAAGCTTAGGTCACGGCCCCATGAGACTAGTACCTCGAAGGAATAATCCAAATAAGGAAACCCTCATTTATATACCTTTATCTCATGTCACCATAATCCAAGCACATACAACCCGAGTTACAAAACGGCACATCAAATTGAATATTCGCATTTTATTATAATTGGAGCCGTCTAAGTTCCAGGCTTCAGTATGTGTCCCATTCCACATACTTTCACTCACAACTTATATAGCGAGTTATTTGGAAACTGATAAAGATCGATGAATCATGTTTCGGATGGGCCCCGTACATGCCCGGGACAACGTTTCAGGAGTATCCGGTGCTGAGCTGGAACGTACCGCTAGGTACTGAGACTTATTTACGCCCGAACAGGAATAGAGTATCGCAGATCCCATAGAAATAGGCCTAGGGCGTGTGCATACCCGGCAAGAATAGACAGGAGTAGGGGTGCCAGCACACCCACGGAACCCCTGGTGGCCGCCAGGTGATCCCTCAAGAATGTGGCCACGCGCGGCTCGATAAGACCACCATAAACATGATTAATCAGGGCCCATCAGTTTCCCTCAAACCGGGTGCAAGTTGTCTTATTAGAATTTAATATGTAATTATCAATTTACGGGAATAGCAGATACAAGACATGATCAGGAGTTCAGGAGTACATGAGTACTATAGATTCAGGTCACTGTATATATAATACAGGATAACAAGTACAAGATTCAAGTCACTGCATGTAATGCAGGATAACAAGTATAGTATTCCCGTAAATGAGATAATCACAGGTCAAGTATATCATGCCGGGTGTCAAGGGATAGCATGACAAGATGGTGATATTAGACAGGTAACCAGTCATTTCAAGAGATTGATATTAGTCCGGTGGCAAGTCATGTCATAACAAGGGGTCTTGCCAAGTAGTAGCATGTCTGGTGTCAGGTGATAACACATCAGTTGACAGGTGATACAAACAGGTGTTATATAGTAGCATGTAAAAGACAGGTATGAAGTAATGGCATGGCATGTCAAGTGTTAACATATCAGGTAAATACATGGCATGTGATAGAATAATAGCTGAGCACAATCAAGCGGAGCTGAGCAAGCTGGAGTGTACAGACAGCAAACAGTATTTAACACTGGAGCGTCTGGCAAGGTTACCGGGACAACTCGGCTTAAGGTGCGAGTAGGAAATCCGGCAGCATCCCGCCTAGACGAATCTAGTGGTAAAGTGCTGAGCGCTAATCATGATAACCAGGCGGAGCTGAGAGACCTGACGGTCCCATTCACTTCCCTTTCGAGATAGTGAGAGACCGGAGGCTGAAGGACGGAGAGACCTGACGGTCCCAATCACTTCCCTTTCGAGATAGTGAGAGACCGGAGGCTGAAGGCTGAGGGACCAAGAACGCTCAGGGTTTAAGCGCACTCTCGGTGGCTACCAGCCATCCCAGGAGTGGGCAGAAACCCAGAGTTCAACGACCACGAAGGGTCGACCACGCATAATATAAAGCAATAAAATACATATAAACATGGAATAAAATACATGTCGACCCGACAAGGCGGGGAAACCCAAATGGAGGCGAGAGCGAGGACACTCGCCTAAGTCTTCAGAAAATATAGTGAAATCCCTGATCTCTGGAATCCAGAAAATCAACGCGTTAAAGAGAAGTGATAGAGAGAGAGAGCACAGGAAGACGCGGGTTTGAGAGTGAGACGCGGGGTCGCAGACGCAGGATTTGCGTCGCGCAGGTGCCACAAACGCGGGGTTCAACACCCGCGTTCAAGTTATAACACGAGAAGAACGTGGACGCGGACTTGGGTTCCGCGTCGCGTTAGCACGAGAAGAACACAGACGCGGGCATTGGCTCCGCGTCGTGTTGACACGAGGGGGACACAGACGCGGGCATGGACTCCGCATTGCGTCGATACAAGAACGCGAAGGCCGCGTTAAGGAATTGCTTGGATGCAGGAGGTAAAATCCGCGTCTAGCAATCAACAGAGAGAAAGAGAGAGACATGGAAAGAGGGAGAGTGGGACGTAGGGAAAGAGTGAGAGAGATGCAGGGAGTAGAGATGCAGGGACTGAAATAAACGAAAGAAGGAAAGAAAGAAGGAAAGAAAAGAGAAGAAAAGGAAGGAAAAGAGGGAAGAAAGGAAGGAAGGAGGTCGGTTGGCCATGGCCGGCGGTCACCGGCGACGGCCGGAGGTGGCCGAAAGTGGCCGAAAAAGGTGGCCAAAGCTCCAAGCCCAAATCAATGGTGGAGTGCAAGTGTAGTTCATTTGGTGAAAATAGAGTTTTGAAAAGGAGTTTCGGAGAGCGAAGCTATAGTCCATTAGAAAGATCTCTCCAAGGGGAGGAAGATGGCGCAGTTGGTGGTGGCTAAGGTGGCGTAGATGGTGGTGGAGATGGTGGAGAAGGTGGTGGTGGAAATGGGTTATTTGGTGGAAAAGAAGAGGAAGAAGAAGGTGGTGTGGTGGTGGAGTTATGGTTGTTGTTGTTGTTGGAAAGGAGGAGGAGATGGAGGAGAAAAAGATGGTGGAAATGGAGGGGAGAGGTGGAGAATGGAGGGGGAGTGGCCGGCCAAATGAAGGGCAAGGGGCTGCTGTTGGCTTGCTGGAAACGAAAGAAAGGAAGAAGAAGGAAAAGAAATAATGAAAGAGAGAGAAGGAGTGGGGGTATTTATATAAGGGGGAAAAGATTATTACAACAATGCCATCCCCAAAATGAGACTTGCGTCTCTTGTAAAAAGGGACCCGCGTCCAATGGAATGAGAATCCACGTCTGGAAATTGCCCAGACGCGGGGACGAAACTCGCGTCCAGGAAAACGCGAATTTTGCGTTTAACAGAGGAGAGAGAAAGTCATAATGACTTGATTGGAGTTGATCTGAAGTGCATTTAATGCAGAATGGATGCGAATCTTCGCATTAAAAATCAGATCTGAGTCTGGTGAGACACGCGTCTGAGAAAGGAGAGAGAAAATAGGAAAAAGAGAAAAGTGAAATATCTGGATAAAACTCCGGTATCTGGGAAAACACCGAAAACTCCAGAAAAGTCAAAAAAATAAAGTAGCTTGGAAAGCTTCCCAAAAATTCTCAAAAATAATAAATATTATATAAAGATTTTTGATGAAATTGGTTTTCAGAAATTTGATCTCATTTTCAAAATAAAAATCATAAAGTCATCCGTCAATATCGGTCTACACCGGGTTGGCCGGATTTCGATAAAATCTGAAAAATCTCAGAAAAAGTATTTAGATAGAAAATATGATTTTAAGAAGTTATGGGAAAGCTGTTTTTAGAAATTCAACTCCGTTTGTAAATTAAAAATCCGAGAATCGGTCAGCGGCACTGGTCGACACCGGTTTTGAAGAATTTCAATTTAATTCAGGAAAATTCTAGAAAATCATAGAAAATTTAAAATATTGGAAAACGATGTTTAAAACTGAAATCGGTCAAACTGGAATAGCGAAAAGACCAAATCGAGCAATTCACTAGGATCGGATTCCCGGTTCAGACTAGAGCTGACTCCGAGTCCACGAATCTCAATCCAAGACAAAATAATCGTATTCCAGGAACGGGGGTGTAAATCGAAAAATACGATCGAAAAATCTGAATACGCAACTAAGTACGTATTCCAGGAACGGGGTGTTACACAACCTTAGAGAGATCCTTTATTGCTAATTATTCTTTTCATTTTTCATCCTCATACACTTAGTAAAAATGGCCGAAGGAATTAAGACCCCACCCAAGTTTGATGGCCTTAACTTTCCCATATGGAAGGTTAAGATGACCGTATTTTTGCAATCCTTAGGAAGCCTGTTGGCCCAAAGGCCTATCACTCTAGTTTTGATGATGATCAACTCATGAAGTTATGATTACTAATGATCTTGTGTTTAATTAGTGACAGATTCATTATCAAGATCTTAGTAGGTGCATAGCTCAACAAAGAATAGAATGTCAAGATTTGAAGCTAGCACCGGTTGATTCACGAGCCTATGCATCAACAACACATCTAGAGATGAGCTCGGTGGATTGCATTTGGACCAAGTCAAGAAGATGAGAAGCCTTCAAGTGAAGACTTCAAGAAGATGAAGACTTGTGTCTAGGTATAAGATTTTGTTTTTGTTTTATTTAAAAATGTAAAGGATAGATAGTTGGTGGATTGCTCAAATATATATATCACACACACACTCTTGATTTACTTGTCTTTTCATAAAAGATTTTTATGTTTAGAAAAGAATTTTTAGTTAGTAAAAGATTTTCTTTTGACAAAATATATATACCTTGGTTTTTGGTATTTCTATCATGTATATTCTTTTTCAACCATAACCAAGTTTAGAGCTTAATGTCAAAAACATAGATATTACATTATGATTGTGTAGTGGATCATATCCATGCACACTATGCTTTAAGATGAAATCAAATATCTTGTTTTTATATTTTGTGAAGTTATGAAAACCAAGTTGAAAAATACATGTCTTGATTTTTGATAAAATTTGCAAGACGCTGAAATAATATGAATATGTTGATATATGTCTTGAAAATTTTTATCACAAGTTTGGTTTTCAATATAGAATGTTAAAACAAGTTTATGGAATTTTTATAAGTGTTAAAAGATTTTAAAATTAATTTTAAAACAGTTTTCCAGACCTGATATTGGCTGACAGGCCAGTCCGGTCGACCGGGCGGTCGACCGAACCAAGGGCCGGTCGACCCACGGTCGACCGGACGTGCACAGACTTGTGCATGTCTGTCAGCACAGTGGTCCGGTCGATCGGACGGTCGACCGCTGCAGAGAGTTCTGCTCTCTGGATTTCTGGGTCGACCGGGCGGTCGACCGGAGGCTGCAACGGTCGGATTTTTGACCGTTGCTGGTCGACCGGCCGGTCGACCGGAAGCTCTGACAGAGCCCAACGGTCAGATTTTTCTGACCTCTATAAAAGGGGGTTTTGTCATTGTTTGAAGCCAAGATTTTGAGGACTTCTTGAGCCAGTTTTTCTAAGTCATTTCAGAAGTTTTCTCCACAAAATAGAGAGCAAATACTTCCCATCTAAAAGGGAGTTTTTATTAAGAGAATGTAAAAAGTGATTCTTTGAGTTTTTCACCATAGTTCTTTTCCTTGCTTTCTCACACCACACTTGAGCTATCCATTGCTATATTATCCTATAGGTGTGTTGTAGTGAGAGTTTCTTTAGGTGATCAAGTGTTGTGATCACCAAAGATCTTTCTTTGTTCTTTGAGGAGACGGGCAAGTGTGCTCGTTGGTGGTTGGAGTTCGGTTGTGAACTCTTTGGTTTGAGGTGCGGCCTCGGCGAGCTTGTGAAGCTTGCGGTGTGTACGGGACTAGAGAGTCCGAGGGCTTGTAGGTGTTGCGGCACCGAGGAGAGATCCATTGGGATCTTGCATAGTGGAAAACCTTCGTGTGTCGAAGGCGGGGATGTAAAGCAAGTGTGCTCGAACCTCGAAACAAACCCTTTGTGTTTGCGATTGCTTACTCTATCTCTCTCTCTCTCTCTCTCTCTCTCTCTTTGTCTCATTTATATCTTGCATTATTTCATTGTCTTTACATTTACATGCTTGATATATTCCCTTGTGCTCATAATTGCTATACTTGATTGGGATTGTTGTTAACACTAGTATTCAACCAAGAGAGCCAACGCGGCACCTCAACCCATTCAAGGGGAATCTAGATGAGCTTGTCTAGAGCCCTGCAAAGGGAATTCGGCAACACTCTTGTGTTATACATAAGTGTTTAATTAAAAGAAGTTTAATTTGGTCATAATAGATTTAATTCCGCAACATTTGGCATTAAGTGACCATAAGATTAGCCAACACCTATTCACCCCCTCTAGGTGTTATTTCAATTGGTATCAGAGCCAAGTGCTCTTGATATTAGGTCTAACAACCTAGAGTTAAAGATCCTCATTTTTAGGCTAATCACAATATTTTGTACACACACCATGGACTTCATGTCACCACCCACCTTTGACATCCTTAACATCAACATTTGGAAGGTTAAGATGTCATTGTACCTCAAGGCCTTAGGCATTCATGTATATCTTGCTACTACTAATGATTATATTTTAATAATAGCAAGTACTTTGAGGCTAATGCAAAAGCCCTTCATGCTATCAAGTCAACCCTAAATGATGATTATTTATCTAGGGTTTCTAATGTTGAATCGGCTTTTGTAGCTTGGAACATCATCACCTCCCTTAGCGAAAATGAACAATATATGCGGGGAGCGATTCGGACGTTGGGAGCGACACCTCCAACGTATGCTACATGGTCCAAGGGGATAACCCCCTTGAGGTAACTACCGAATCCGAGATAGAAGATGATAGTATGTCATATGATGAGCTCTCTACATTTTGTCAATTATTGCTTGAGAGATATGACATAATTAAGAAAGAAAATAAAAATTTGAAAAAGGACATTGCTTGCATGCATAATGAACATGACTCATTTAGAGATAACATTGCATGCTTAGAAAAAGATAACAAAAGTTTGAAAAAGAAATTTGATTGCATGCATGTAGAAAATGATTCTTTTAGAAATAAACTTGCATGTTTAGAAAAAGAAAATAAAGATTTGAAAAATGAAAATGTTTCCTTGCTTTCAAAATTGAATGATCTTTGTGAAGGGAACACTATTTTGAAGGATAAAATCATTTTGGTGAAAAAACAAAGAGAAGAAGTTTTTCAAGAAAATAAATCTTTGAAAAGAAAATTTATTGAAAAAGAAAAAGATTTGTTTCTCAAAAGAAAAAGAAAATGATCATATATCTCATCATGCTTTACATGCCACCACAAATGAGATAAATGTTTGAAAAATAAAATAGATAATTTGAGTTCAACCTTGAACTCTTGTGCATTTAATCATACTAAGTTGGAGTCAATGTTTTCAAAGAAACAAACTCCTCATGTTCATGCACATCACTCTCATCATCATGCTTATGTTGCACACCATGATCACAATCCTACACATAAGCATACTAAGGTGTACGTATGTACACATTGTGGTCGCAAAGGCCATTTAGCAAAATATTGTTTTGATAAGAAACCTCATTTATATTTTGCTAAGTATAAAAGATTTTGGGATCCTTGCAATAAAGCTAACCCCAAAGGACCCAAGAAAGTATGGGTACCAAAACCCCCACCCTTTGATTTTGATGTAGGTGAGGGCTCTCACAAAACGTGAGAGGATTGGTGCTTTGATAGCGGATGCAATGGACATGATGGACAAACTTTTGGGTGCATTGCTATCAAGGAGATTTTGGTGGGAAAGACCACCATATTTGGAGCTTTGGAGTTGGTAACAATTTCTAAACTCCTACCTTTTATGTACATGCTTTTACTTATGTCATATTCATAGCATGTTCATGTTTTAAGATTTTATGTGCTTCATGTGGTATTACATGCTTTAAATGTAGATTTTATCAAAACTCGCATGTATACATACACAAATGGTGAATTACAATTGACTCATATATAATTGAACTTCATGCTCATTTGTACCCACTATATGCATGTGTATAATCTAGTTTTGATGATTCTCTTTTATACATGTTTTACCTATTTTAGTAATTTACTTCATGTATATGTATTTTAAATTCAAATCTAATAAATATACATGTATACCCGTGAGTCTCTTGCCTTCATGCAAATACATTTGATAGACTCTTTTAATATTTGGGATATGTATGCGTATTGTTAGATTTGTATAATTCATACATATACCATGAAGATTGTAATTCTTATGAAAAATGATTTTGAGTTGATTTGTTTTGATAAAAATAATTTTTATGTGTTGTTCAATAAAAGTTTTAGTCATATTTGATTTGAGCTTCATTGACGATTTTCATGAAGATACCTTTTACATAACTTTTGATCACTCACCTTTTAAGAAAATAGATAATATTGAGCTTTATGGAATATGAGTGCTTGAACTTTTATGTATTTAGTATTATTCATGGAAAACATTTGACTTTGTATTTTTGAAGGATCTTCAACTAGCTTGTCAAAAATCCATTTAAACTAGTTATTTATTCTTCAAATTGATTCACATGATCCTATTGTTAATCATATGGATAAATTCTTTTGTATTCTCAAGATTTGATGCCTTATTGAATTGAATATTAGTTTTAAAAGGTAGCTTTTGTCAACACTAGGATTTATACTTGTACACATTATGGATCACAAATAAATCTATATATGATTGGGTTTGAATGCTTATTTGTGCCCATTAGGTGTGCTAGTATAGCCTAAGTTTGATGATTATTACATTTTAAACTTGTATTCCCATTTTGGATTTATGCTATGATCATGTGCTTTCATTTCATGTATATGTTTGTCTTACCAAAACATTAAGATATACATGGATACCTCTTGAGTCATTTGCCTTTCATGCAAATCTATATATGAACTCAATTGTGTTTTAAGGATATGTATGTATACTTAATGTCTTGTCAAAACATACATATATCTTGAAATATAAATTTTTGTTTTTAATAAAAAATTTGTAATTTTTCAATAAAATTTTTGTGATGGATTTCATGATTTCAAAATTTAAAGGAATATTGAGTTTTATTGCTACTTTTCATGATACCATGTTCCACATAACACTAGTGCACTCACCTCTTTTGAAAATTTTATGGACTTCATGGATAATAGAGTGTTTTTAGTGCCATGTGATTTTCTTGTGTTTCATGAAAAACATTTTTGCGTTATTCATTGCTTGAAGGATTTCGTACTAGTTTTAAAACATTTTTTTTAGTGCAAATTCTTCATTTGGTAGAGTTTTTCAAACTAAGCTTATTTTCAAATCTATTTTTGAAAACCCCTACCATCAATGGGAGGATGGATGGGCGATTATGCCTTGTATGCTTCATTGAAAATCTTTTACCTTGTGCATATGAAGGGTGGTAGGTTATGAGATATACACTTGATTTTATTATTTCAATTGGTATCTTTGAATCGTTTCAATTGGTATCAATATGAACTTATTTTGTATATACTCATATTTTGTTTTCTTATATATATGTATGTATCAATTTCAATTGGTATACTCATTTCTCATACATATATATGATTTCTATGTGCTTAACTCACAATTGGCTCACATTTTTAAAAGCACAAAGTTTATGATGAAAAATAAAAATTTTTTTATATCAAAATAAACAAAAAATATGTTGATTTGATATCTCAAAATGTGTTTTATTAAGAAAGTTCAAAATTTTGTCTTGATAAAGAAATATTCAAAATTTTGATTTGTATCTCCTATATGCAAGGAGAGCTTAACATCTCTCTTACATATGGATTCATGTTGAGTATATTATAAATTGACAACTCTTCTTTATATGATATACGTGTGTAGGGGGAGCTTCACATCTCCTCTTATGCATTACATAATATGTGTTATGTGAGTTAGGGCTTGTCATCCCTTCTTCATGTAATGCATATGTGTAGGGAAGCTAACTTAGCGTCTTCCTCTTCATGGATGTATATCGCATATAAATCTTTATTGATTGACTTGTATTACCCCTTCTTGATTTCTTTATTTTTGACAAAAAAAAGGGGAGAAGATTTGTTTGATGTATTTTACTTTGGACCCTTTGTTGATGATTGACAAAAAGGGAGAGAAGTATTTATAGATTTTATATGCATGTCTTCCTTGCTTAAGGGGGAGTAAGATTTGTGTTGATGCATATGTGTTTTGAGATTTGTTTTGAGATTTATAATGTATGGAGATAAGATTTATGATGTTATATTTACATACATGCCATACATTGCATACATGTTTATGAGCTTCATTGTAATATATTATTGTTTTATTTGGTATGCATGAGTTAAGGGGGAGCTTCTTTGAAGCTTTACTTTAATCCATGCATATATAACTCCATGAGTTTTGTCATCATCAAAAAGGGGGAGATTGTTGGCCCAAAGGCCTATCACTCTAGTTTTGATGATGATCAACTCATGAAGTTATGATTACTAATGATCTTGTGTTTAATTAGTGACAGATTCATTATCAAGATCTTAGTAGGTGCATAGCTCAACAAAGAATAGAATGTCAAGATTTGAAGCTAGCACCGGTTGATTCACGAGCCTATGCATCAAGAACACATCTAGAGATGAGCTCGGTGGATTGCATTTGGACCAAGTCAAGAAGATGAGAAGCCTTCAAGTGAAGACTTCAAGAAGATGAAGACTTGTGTCTAGGTATAAGATTTGTTTTTGTTTTAGTTAAAATGTAAAGGATAGATAGTTGGTGGATTGCTCAAATATATATATCACACACACACTCTTGATTTACTTGTCTTTTCATAAAAGATTTTTATGTTTAGAAAAGAATTTTTAGTTAGTAAAAGATTTTCTTTTGACAAAATATATATACCTTGGTTTTTGGTATTTCTATCATGTATATTCTTTTTCAACCATAACCAAGTTTAGAGCTTAATGTCAAAAACATAGATATTACATTATGATTGTGTAGTGGATCATATCCATACACACTATGCTTTAAGATGAAATCAAATATCTTGTTTTTATATTTTGTGAAGTTATGAAAACCAAGTTTGAAAAATACATGTCTTGATTTTTGATAAAATTTGCAAGACGCTGAAATAATATGAATATATTGATATATGTCTTGAAAATTTTTATCACAAGTTTGGTTTTCAATATAGAATGTTAAAACAAGTTTATGGAATTTTTATAAGTGTTAAAAGATTTTAAAATTAATTTTTAAAACAGTTTTCCAGACCTGATATTGGCTGACAGGCCAGTCCGGTCGAGCGACCGAACCAAGGGCCGGTCGACCCACGGTCGACCGGACGTGCACAGACTTGTGCATGTCTGTCAGCACAGTGGTCCGGTCGACCGGACGGTTGACCGCTGCAGAGAGTTCTGCTCTCTGGATTTCTGGGTCGACCGGGCGGTCGACCGGAGGCTGCAACGGTCGGATTTTTGACCGTTGCCGGTCGACCGGCCGGTCGACCGGAAGCTCTGACAGAGCCCAACGGTCAGATTTTTCTGACCTCTATAAAAGGGGGTTTTGTCATTGTTTGAAGCCAAGATTTTGAGGACTTCTTGAGCCAGTTTTTCTAAGTCATTTCAGAAGTTTTCTCCACAAAATAGAGAGCAAATACTTCCCATCTAAAAGGGAGTTTTTATTAAGAGAGTGTAAAAAGTGATTCTTTGAGTTTTTCACCATAGTTCTTTTCCTTGCTTTCTCACACCACACTTGAGCTATCCATTGCTATATTATCCTATAGGTGTGTTGTAGTGAGAGTTTCTTTAGGTGATCAAGTGTTGTGATCACCAAAGATCTTTCTTTGTTCTTTGAGGAGACGGGCAAGTGTGCTCGTTGGTGGTTGGAGTTCGGTTGTGAACTCTTTGGTTTGAGGTGCGGCCTCGGCGAGCTTGTGAAGCTTGCGGTGTGTACGGGACTAGAGAGTCCGAGGGCTTGTAGGTGTTGCGGCACCGAGGAGAGATCCATTGGGATCTTGCATAGTGGAAAACCTTCGTGTGTCGAAGGCGGGGATGTAGAGCAAGTGTGCTCGAACCTCGAAACAAACCCTTTGTGTTTGCGATTGCTTACTCTATCTCTCTCTCTCTCTCTCTCTCTTTGTCTCATTTATATCTTGCATTACTTCATTGTCTTTACATTTACATGCTTGATATATTCCCTTGTGCTCATAATTGCTATACTTGATTGGGATTGTTGTTAACACTAGTATTCAACCAAGAGAGCCAACGCGGCACCTCAACCCATTCAAGGGGAATCTAGAGGAGCTTGTCCAGAGCCCTGCAAAGGGAATTCGGCAACACTCTTGTGTTATACATAAGTGTTTAATTAAAAGAAGTTTAATTTGGTCATAATAGATTTAATTCCGCAACATTTGGCATTAAGTGACCATAAGATTAGCCAACACCTATTCACCCCCCTCTAGGTGTTATTTCAAAGCCGAGTTGCAAAGGCGGTGACCAAGCCTTTTAGTGTACCCCCAGTGATGAGGACACTTGGTCCGATATTGCCATGAAGGAGTTTGATGCTAATGCTAGGGATGCCTTGCTTTAAGTCCTTAATGACGATGATATCTCTAGAATCATTCATTGCAAATCCGCACATGAGATTTGGACTCACTTGCTTGTCACTCATGAGGGGACTTCACAAGTAAAGAGGGCAAAAATAGACCTTCTTCGTTCTCAATATGAAAATTTTTCTATGCAAGAGAATGAAACCATAGATGATATGGTCACTAAATTACAAAGATTACTAATGGACTTTCTTCTTTAGGTGAGCTCATTGATAACGACCAAAGAGTAAGAAAGATCATCCGTGCACTCCCTCCATCTTGGGAAGTCAAAGCCACTACTTTAAAGGAACTCAATGACAAGGAAGAGATGGAGCTTATAGGTCTTATTAGGAATCTCAAGACCCATGAGATGGAAAGAAAAGTAAGAGAAGAGATGGCTCCTCCCAAGAAGAAAGCTATTGCCTTCAAGAGTTATTCCACATACTCCGACGAAGATGATGAAGAAGAAGATGATGAAGAGCTTTCTCTTCTTGTAAAGAACGTTCGGAAAATGTACAACAAGGCAAAGTTTCAAAATAGAAGGAGATGACAAGGTAAAGAAGAGAAGAAAATCATTTGCTTCAATTGCCAAAAGCCGGGTCACATTGTTGCGGAATGTCCGGAAAAAGCAAAAGCCAAGCCCTCCACCTCCAAGAAGCTATACAAAAAGAAAGCTTTAAAGGCTACTTGGATTCGGAGAGTGAATCCGATGAGGAAGTCGACACCGCCAGCATGTGCTTCATGGCAAATGAAAGCACAAGTAAGGTAACTCCCAATACTTCTATTGATTGTGATCTACCATGGAAGAACTAGGAGAAGCTTTTGAAGAACTATCTCATAACTATGATTCTCTCAAAAAGAAATATTTGAAAATGAAAAAGGAAAATGAATCTCTAAATCATAAAGTTTTCACTCTTACAAAAGAAAAGGAGGAATTCTTTCTAGTCTTGTTTCTACACAAAAGGAATTTGATAACTATATAATTTCTTGCAAAGATAAATTTTCACAAATTGATGAAAATGAAAATTTCATGCTAAAAGAAAAAATTGATTCATTAGGAGTAGTTTTGAAAAAATGTGAATTTGATAAGAATAGACTAGAGGCTATGTTTCCTAAGAAATAAGTCCCAAAGAAACATTCACATGCTATTCATGCTCATGTCATAAATCACAACCTTTACATCATGCCAAACACCCTAAACATGCACACACTCCACACACACATCATGCATTCATGTATGGTAAAGTATTTTCATGCACATATTGTGGCCGTAAAGATCATTTGGTTAAATTTTGCTATGATAGGCTAAATGCTTCGCATAATAATATTTGGGTTCGGAATACCAAGAAAATTTGGGTACCAAAGTCAACGAATTTGTTAAATGATGTAGGCACATTCCAAGGCCCAATGACGTAAAGGATTGTGGTATCTTGATAGTGATTGCTCAAGGCACATGACTTGGGATATCAACAACTTTGCAACCCTATCAAGGTACCATGAAGGTGGCACCGTCACCTTCGGAGATGATGCCAAAGGAAAAATCATTGGTATTGGTAATATTAAACTTGGTACTTCTCCTTTAATAGAAAATGTTGTTTTAGTTGATGGCCTCAAGCATAATCTCTTGAGTATTAGTCAACTTTGTGAAAAAGGTTTTGATGTTATTTTTGATAACCTAGCATGTAAAGTTATTGATAGACAATCCAACACAAGTATATTTTCGGATTTCGTGAAAACAATGTATACATGATTGACATGTTTAATATACTATGCAATGCTACTTGTTTGAAAGCCCTCGATGATGACTCTTGGTTGTGGCATAGAAGATTAGGCCACATTTCTTTTGACCATCTATCTAGATTAAACAACAAGGAAATGGTGAAAGGTATTCCTTGCTTGAACTTTGAAAAGGACCACATTTGCGATGCGTGCCAACTTGAAAAACAAACCAAGTCCTCTTTCAAGTCAATTAAGGATATCATGACATCACGACCCTTGGAGTTGATCCATATGGATTTGTTTGGTCCTACTCAAACCAAAAGTCTAATTGGGAATCGTTTTGCTTTTGTTTTAGTTGATGATTTCTCGCGTTTTACTTGGGTTTTCTTTTTAGAACACAAAAATCAAGTATTTTCATATTTTCAAGTCTTTAAGAAAAGAGTTGAAAAGGAAAAAGATTTTTCTATTTTAAGAATAAGAAGTGAGAGAGGTGGTGAATTTAATAACCTACCCTTTACCACTTTTTGTGAAGAACATGAAATTAGGCGTGAAATATCTTGTCCTAGAACTCCACAACAAAATGGAGTCGTTGAGAGGAAAAATCGGACATTACAAGAGATAGGTAGGACAATGATTAATGAATATGGTCTCCCTCATTATCTATGGGCCGAGGCCGTTAACACATCTTGCTATATATCGAATAGAGTTTTCTTATGCAAAAATACTTCAAAAACATCTTTTGAGATCTATTTTTCTAGAAAGCCAAATGTTTCATACTTTAAAGTTTTTGGTTGTAAATGCTTTGTTTTGAATACTAAAGATAATTTAGGTAAATTTGATGCAAAGTCTTATGAAGCAATTTTTGTTGGTTATTCTAATACTAGTAAAGCTTATAGAGTTTTCAATAAGTCATCCTTGACTATTGAAGAATCTATACATGTAAAGTTTGAGGAATCTAATGTGTTTGTTAAGAATATTGTAGAAATAGATTCCCTAAATGAAGACATGGAGAGAGCTACTTTGAAGGACTCACCTACTATTGAAGACATGCCAAAGGATGATGAAGGAAATAAAGTTCAAGAAAATGAGGATCAAGGAAATGAAATTCAAGAAGTTGAAGTGGAGACTACTCAACCACTTCCAAAAGATTGGAGATACAATTCACATCATCCCAAGGATTTTATTATAGGTGAAGTATCAAAAGGGGTAACTACTCGTTCTAAACTTCATGATCTTTGTGGACACTATGCTTTTATTTCTCACTTTGAACCAAAGAACATCCTCGAAGTCGAGGGCGACTCATATTGGTTGCTAGCCATGCAAGAGGAGCTCAATCAATTCGAGTGCAACCAAGTTTAACATCTTGTTCCTAGGCCCCACGATAGACCAACAATTGGTAGTAAGTGGATCTTTAAGAACAAGTTGGATGAGTCGGGAAATGTTATTAGGAATAAAGTTAGGTTAGTGGCCCAAGGTTACACTCAAGTCGAAGGTATCGATTTTGAGGAAACCTTTGCACCCGTAGCACGGCTTGAAGCCATACGGATGACACTTGCATTTGCTTCTTTAAAGATTTTAAACTTTTTCAAATGGATGTAAAAAATGCATTCTTAAATGGATTTATTGAAGAGGAGGTGTATGTTGAACAACCCCCGGGTTTGTTGATTCTACGCATCTGGATTTTGTTTTCAAACTTAACAAAGCTTTTATGGTTTAAAACAAGCCTCTAGGGCTTGGTATGAAAGACTTTCTTCATTTCTAATTTCTAATGGTTTTAATAAAGAAAAAATAGATACTACTTTGTTTACAAAACATGTTGAAAATGATATACTTATAGTTCAAATATATGTGGATGATATCATATTTGGTTCTATTAATGAAAATCTTTGCAAAGCTTTTGAATCATGCATGAAGGAAGAATTTGAGATGTCTATGATGGGTGAGCTTAACTACTTTCTTGGTCTCCAAATCAAGCAAAGGAACGATGAGATTTTCATCAATCAAGCCAAGTACACGAAGAAACTTATCAAGAGATTTGGGCTTGAAGGGGCTAAGACAAGCAAAACTCCCATGGCAACTACCACAAAGCTTGATAAGGATGAACAAGGTACAAGTGTAGACATTAAGCTTTATCGTAGCATGATTGGTAGCTTGTTGTATTTAACGGCTAGTAGGCCGGATATTATGTTTTGTGTATGTCTTTGTGCTCGATTTCAATCGTGTCCTAAAGAGTCCCATTTGATTGTGGCAAAACGCATTATTAGATACCTTAAGGGTACAATTGAAATGGGTTTATGGTATCCGAAGACCGGACAATTTTCCATGACGAGTTTTTCGGATGCCGACTATGCGGGTTGTAGAGTGGATAGGAAGAGTACAAGTGGAATATGTCAATTTCTTGGTAATTGTCTTGTTTCTTGGTCTTCCAAAAAGCAAAATTCGGTAGCCCTCTCAACCGCCGAGGCGGAGTATGTTGCGGCCGGAGCTTGTTGTGCACAAGTTCTTTGGATGAAACATACTCTCCTTGACTATGATTTACATTTTGACCATATTAAAATATTTTGTGATAATACTAGTACAATTCATATGACTAAAAATGCAAATCAACATAGTAAGACTAAGCACATTGACATTCGGTATCACTTTCTTAGAGATCATTATGAGAAAGGTGATATTGATATTGATTATGTTTCTACCGATTTTCAACTTGCCGATATTTTTATAAAACCACTAGACTATGCTAGATTTTCTTTTATTTGTGGTGAATTGAATGTTTGTGTTATGGAATTATGAAGAAAATTTTTTTAACTATGTTTATCCTTTTTGATGTATGACAAAAAGAGGGAGAAAAAGTTAGCTTATTTTTACTTTGGAGTTATGCATTTGAGTTTTAAGTTATAACATGTTAGTTTTGAGTTTTGAATTTTTGAGTTTTGGATTTTGAGTTATAAAAGGTTAGTTTTTGAGTTAAGAGTTTTGAGCAATATGTTTTGTATTCCTATGTCTCTCTTATGCCAATATTCTTAGTTTCTACCTTTTATGTATATAGTCATTCATTTATATAGCATGATTTGAGGGGGAGCTTCCAAACTCCTTTCCCATTTTTTTAAATAACTCATATGTTTTGTCATCATCAAAAAGGGGAGATTATTGGCCAAAGGTTACAATCAACCGGTTTTTGAGTTTTGATGATTACAAAACATATATAGTTATTTGTACTAATCATTTTTCTAGTGTTTAAGTGTGTTTCAGGGTTCTAAGGATTCATGTAGTGTTCTTCCCTAAAAGATGACTCATTTCGGGATCATTTGACTCAAGATGCCTCTATTCGGGTTCAAGTTTTCAAGCTATGCAACATTCCATGGAGAAGCCCTTATTTGAAGACCTTTTAGTCACCTAGAACCTTTGTAAGAATTAGTTTATTAAAGAATGAGGTTATGTTAAGTTGGCTCAAGAAAACACACACACACCATCTTTTTCCAAAATACGGTTTTTGTTTTGGGCATTTGATTTAGGTTCATGTCTTGATGGTTTTACATGACTCGAATTATTTTACAATTTTATATCTTGTTTATATCATGTATACCAACCTTTATAGCATGATACTTAATCATATAGCCTTACAAAATTATTTTGAAAATTTTTGTAATAATAAATCCCATGGAAATCATGCTCTTTCTCATTAAAGAGAAAAAACAAAACATAAAGAAAACAAAAAGAAAAGAAAAGCTTTTCGTGCACACAATTCCAATTCCCTTCACTCGGGCAACTGACGTGCCCAAACCATTACATTAGAGCTGATGATAGTGATGAATTGAGTTTGGGTACAATTAGGGTTGTTACTGGATCCGTACTCCGAATCCATATCGGATGCGGGTTATCGGGTGAAATCCGTTTTACATCCGTATTCATCAATATAACAGAAGGTTCTGGATCCCCACTCAATCTGAATGGTTCGGATCCGTTTCCAATTTTACCCGGAATCCAACTCCTAATCCAACTCGACATCTCATCTCACCTATATAAACTCTCCCCTTCACGCCTTTCTTTCATAGCGAGATTTTTCGTCTTCGGATTCAATCGAGCTCGCTTCCTCTTCTGATTCAATCGAACTTGCTTCCTCTTCTGATTCAATCGAATTCCAATGGCCGGTCAAGGAGAGGGATCTTCTTCAGATCCGTAAGATTTCTTCTTGATTTTTCTTCTTTTTTCCCCCCTAAATTGTAGATGTTTGAGAAGGGATTTTGATCTGATTCGATGATTGGGGGGGAAATTTTTTTCAGGAAAGGGTCGAAAAAGGACTTTAGCACTGCGATTCTGGAGCGCAAGAAGGCGCCGAATCGGTTGGTCGTCGATGAGGCGGTCAACGATGACAATTCTGTGGTCTCGATGCATCCTGATACCATGGAGAAGCTGCAGCTCTTTCGCGGTGATACGATTCTCTTGAAGGTAACGGTTCCTCCCCCAGCTTAGATTTTGTTGTTGGATTTGGGGGAAAGTAGGGTTTTTATTAGGTACCTTTTTTCTGGATTCTGTTGGAATTAGGGTTTTGGATTTGAGATCTGTTAGTTAGGAACATACAGTTTTGATCTTTATGAACATATTAATCTGCAGCCTTGCAGATTAGGTTTTATTATTACTCTTATGCCTCTTTCAGTATGTTATGCCTTGATGAGGCTCAATAGTGATTCTCAACTCTAGTATTAGGATGCCGCAATTGTTGTAGAGATCTATTGTTTTGTGTTGAGTTAAACCAGATCAGGGGCTCAAACTAGTTACTTTCCCGGATAGAAAACTAGAATTTTGGTGGACGCATGTTAAGAAAAAGGCCAGTTTTAAGGGGATTAACGATCGCCCATAAATTTGACAACCTAAAACTTTGATCTTTGTGCTGTTGATTATTTAGATTAGATAATAGTATCAATGCAGTTCGAGTCAATGATGTATTAATCTTATTATGTACCTTTAAAAATTACGTGTTTGGTAGCTTTTCATGATAAAACGGGAGTCGATGTATAGTAGGATTAGGTTATAAATTTTTTTGTGTTTGCCTAATTTGTAAAGTTACATTAATATTTATGTAATATATAGTTAGTATAATTGTCTCAATGCACTTTGAACTAAGCGTTCATTATCGCTCTAATACCTCTGCCGTACTTGCTTTGTAGTTTTAACTAGCAGGTGAAGTTAAAAAAATCTTGATATTGCACCAATTGCTTTTTTTTTTCTTTGTTTATTTTTCTTCCCCATGTATGCTGATTTCATTGCATATATAGGGTAAGAAGAGGAAGGATACCATATGTATTGCACTTGCTGATGAGACATGTGAAGAGCCCAAGATTAGGATGAACAAGGTTGTAAGATCAAACCTAAGGGTGAGGCTAGGTGACGTGATTTCTGTCCATCAATGCCAGGATGTTAAGTATGGAAAGCGGGTGCATATCTTGCCTGTTGATGATACTATTGAAGGTGTTACAGGGAACCTTTTTGACGCATATTTGAAGCGTAAGTTTCTATACACACTCTTAGGATTGGCCTATTTTCTATTTATGTATGTGATTATTCTGTTTTACTTGATATGCTTCTCTACCATATCTTATTAATTGTCATATAAAGTATAATGGTTGGTGCTTTAAGTCACATTTGTAATTTGTAATATGTTAATAATGTCAGCATGCCATGAATCATGATGCTCTGGAGTTTTTTCCCCTATAACTTGCAAAGCAACATCTTTGTACCTGGGTCCACTGTTAATGTTTTCGTTGTTTGTTTTTCTAGTTGAAGCTTTCAATTGAGCATAGCCTATCTGAGTGAGATAGTTAATTTATAGAATTGTAATTTGGTTCGTGACGTCTAGTCAATTATGACCAGAGTCTTTAGTATTCAGTAAACCTCAGTTTGACTGCTGATAATGGTAATCCTATTTGCTTCTTTTCACTGCTATGTGTTCTCTAGGTTGATTACTGACAATAAAAATGAGATGCTTGGGTGCTATCTGGTTTGCTACAGGGAGATTAATGTCAAATACTCATCTAGGAAAACATTGTTGGGTACATGGATTTGGGAACAAATCTAGAATGCATAATATGCTCATCTGATTGTCTTTGGAGCTAGAAGTGCAAAAACTGTCTGATACATTGAACAGTACCTAGTCATGAAGATTTACCTAGTCATGTGGGGAATGCTCATTTCTATGACAATATTATTGGCTGCATGGGTTTTGGGACTAAAACTAGAGGTCTGGAGGCGCATGAGTTCAACTGGTAGTCTTCACTCACGGAACTTTGAAAAAAAACAGCTGACTAATTGAATACTACCTAATGTTAGGCATTATTACATTTTTATCCTATTTCATTTAGTACGTTTAGGCTTTTACCATACATTTGTAAACTAGCCATGAGGTAGCAGCCGTGTTATTGATTTATGATGTTTTTTTTATCAAATTTCCCTTTGACTATTACATGTATTATACTGCTTTCCTTTTTCTGTTTTTACATGATCTTGCTGCTGGCTGTATAGTCTCAAATTTTGCTTTTTACAAGATTCTAGACTTTCTTTTTGGGAGAACTAGGAGCTGACTTTTTTAATTCTAGGTACAGGAACAGACTTTTTATGATATTTGAATTTGACCGAACATATATCCTACTTTGTTATATGCTTCTCTTATTTAATTGATATGGATTGCATGCTGGTTTTTGCTTAGTGGTTATATAAAGAACTTAGCCTTTTTTGTTTAACAAGTTACATATGCTCTACTTTCTTATCTCGTCCTTTCTGGTCTTAAACCTGCTTTTCTAATTTGTCAGCTGATTTTGCAGCATACTTCCTTGAGGCATACCGCCCTTTAAGGAAGGGCGACTTTTTCCTTGTCAGGGGTGGTATGAGAAGTGTTGAGTTCAAGGTTATAGAGACTGATCCACCGGAGTACTGTGTCGTGGCTCCTGACACGGAAATCTTTTGCGAAGGGGAACCTATAAAAAGGGAGGATGAAGATAGACTAGATGAAGTTGGCTATGATGATGTAGGAGGAGTGCGTAGGCAAATGGCTCAAATTAGAGAGCTAGTAGAACTTCCTCTCAGACACCCACAACTATTCAAGTCTATTGGCGTGAAACCACCTAAGGGCATTCTTCTTTATGGACCTCCTGGTTCTGGTAAGACACTGATAGCGAGAGCGGTTGCAAATGAAACAGGTGCCTTTTTCTTCTGTATCAATGGTCCAGAGATTATGTCAAAATTAGCTGGAGAGAGTGAAAGCAATCTGAGGAAGGCTTTTGAAGAAGCAGAAAAGAACGCACCATCTATTATCTTCATTGATGAGATTGACTCCATTGCTCCCAAGAGGGAAAAGACTAATGGAGAAGTTGAGAGGCGCATTGTCTCTCAGCTCTTGACTTTAATGGACGGCTTAAAATCCCGTGCTCATGTAATTGTTATTGGGGCTACAAACAGGCCTAACAGTATTGACCCTGCTCTTAGAAGGTTTGGGAGGTTTGACAGGGAAATAGACATTGGAGTGCCTGACGAAGTTGGCCGTCTTGAGGTGCTCCGCATCCATACCAAGAACATGAAGCTGTCAGAAGATGTAAGTGAGCTTTAACCAGCAGGCATTTCTTTAAAAACTTAATCACATTTAGGCATTCTTTTGGTTGTCTTTAAGTGTTAGTTTTGCGCTTATCTGAACTTTTTAATGTTTCTATAATGCAGGTTGATTTGGAAAGAATTGCCAAAGACACCCATGGTTATGTGGGGGCTGATTTGGCTGCCCTCTGCACTGAAGCTGCCCTTCAGTGCATCAGGGAGAAAATGGATGTCATTGATTTGGAAGATGATTCTATTGATGCGGAAATACTCAATTCCATGGCTGTTACAGATGAACACTTCAAGACTGCTCTTGGGACCAGCAATCCCTCTGCACTTCGTGAAACAGTAAGTTACATGCTCACTGAATCGAACTTTTGTATTCATAATTGGTTGGAAGAGAATATTATAATATCTGATATGGTTTCTTTGCTGATCAGGTTGTCGAAGTGCCCAATGTCAGCTGGGAGGATATTGGTGGGCTTGACAATGTTAAGAGGGAACTCCAAGAGGTATACTACTCACTTCTAATGCGTGCTGCGTCACTTTTTATTGATGTTCTAGCAGTTGGTTAACCTTTCTTCTCTTGTTTCTTGTAGACTGTTCAATATCCAGTGGAGCATCCTGAGAAGTTTGAAAAGTTCGGAATGTCTCCGTCAAAAGGAGTATTGTTCTATGGCCCTCCTGGATGTGGGAAGACCTTATTGGCCAAAGCAATTGCCAATGAATGCCAGGCAAATTTTATCAGCGTGAAGGGTCCAGAATTGCTTACAATGTGGTTTGGAGAGAGTGAGGCAAATGTTCGCGAGATCTTTGATAAAGCTCGTGGATCTGCTCCATGTGTCCTTTTCTTTGATGAGCTCGACTCCATTGCTACTCAGGTTTGTCTTCAGTTTATTTGAAAGTTGTGTTTTATGGTTCTGTTTAGGTTTGTTATTTCTTGTTCTGATAAGTTTATAATATCTATTATGTTGTTGCAGAGAGGAAGCAGTGTTGGTGATGCAGGAGGTGCTGCTGATAGGGTTCTTAATCAGCTTCTGACAGAGATGGATGGCATGTCTGCGAAGAAAACTGTCTTCATCATTGGTGCCACCAACAGGCCTGACATTATAGATCCGGCATTGCTTAGGCCCGGTCGTCTTGACCAATTAATTTTATTCCTTTGCCCGATGAGGCATCTCGCCTACAAATATTCAAAGCTTGTTTGAGAAAGTCGCCTGTTTCAAAGGATGTTGATCTGAGGGCTCTTGCAAAGTACACCCAGGGCTTCAGTGGCGCAGATATTACTGAGATCTGCCAGCGTGCTTGCAAATATGCCATCAGGGAAAATATTGAGAAGGTATGATTGTCATTTCCTTCTAAAACACAATTTGCGCCCTTCCACCATCAAAGCAAATGAATTCAAGCCCTCTTTGCATGTTAATGTTGTTTTCTTATATAATATTCGCTAATCCATTCAAATTGAAATTGTCAGCTTGAGCTAGGTTATTGAGTTATTCAAATACTAGTTTTCTTTAAAATGCTGTTTCGAGTGTAGGTTTTCTCTTAGCGAGTTTTACTGCAAATGGTTCTATATATTAAGTCAAGTGCCTGGTCCAATTGTCAGGCCCGGAACTCATTAAACAATTTGTCCTAGTTTCCCAGGTAGAAATAGACTACATGCTGAAACTATACAACTGACTCTCTTCAATGATAAAAAGGAACTGGTTTTATCTATTTTGTCATGCATGATTCCCTTCGACTGCATGGAATCCTCTCTCATTGGTCCCCTTCGGCTCATGTATGCTAACAAAACTAGGATTGAGAGTCATGTAGCTGGCCCCGAAAAGCTTAGAGAAGGTTTTGTTACTGTTATTCTGGAGGGAAAAACTCTACAAATTTTGTACTCACATCGGTTCACTAGCTTTTCTCATGTTTATATAGGGATATTATTTTGTTGGTCTAGAAGTGTTTACTTGATTTAAGAATCTCACCATTTTATGAATCGTTCTTGGCAGGACATCGAGAGGGAGAGAAAAAGAGGTGAGAATCCTGAAGCCATGGAGGAAGACGAGGTTGATGAGGTTGCAGAGATCAAAGCTGCTCACTTTGAGGAATCAATGAAGTTTGCCCGGAGGAGTGTCAGCGATGCTGACATCCGGAAGTACCAGGCGTTTGCCCAGACTTTGCAGCAGTCGAGGGGCTTTGGAAGTGAATTCCGCTTCTCAGAGCGCTCAGAGGCTGCAGCAGCTGGTGCGGGATCTGACCCATTCGCGACATCTGCGGCAGCTGCAGATGATGATGATTTATACAGTTAACTGTTATACATTTGTGGTTCTACGACCTTTAGATTACTTGTTTACGCCCCATGTCATTCCTGTTCTAGTTTATAACTGATGATTTAAGGAAAAAACACAAGCGAGAGGGGGAACCTAAGATACCTATTCTTTTGCCCCTCAAAATCTTCAGCATCATTTTATCTTTTTTGCTGTTGGTTGTTGGTTTCTATAGCTGCCTGTGGAATTTTATTTATTTCTACTTTCCTTTACAAGACAGCTAACTACAAGAAATTACAGCTTTCTGTCTGAGTGATGACTGTGGATGAATGTTCTGGTAATGTTTTTAGCCTTTGCAGTGTTTCTCGTATTCTACAGTTATAATTGAGTGATGATTGTGGATGTTCTCTCTTTTTACAGTAGAGTTGAATTGAATTGTGTGTTTGATTTGCTTGACATTATCTCGTATTTAGGAGGTCAATGTGATGGTTTTACAGTCACCTGATAGATCTGATCCCCAAATAAGCTTGTCATTGGATCATTTCTCTCTCCTACTGTTATCCTTCTGTATGCACAGGTTCATGTCTCTCTTGTAGTTCTCTCTGTGGTGCAAGTCTCAACTAATGTGGGCCATCTCAATGTGCATTAACAGACAATATTCATATGGGTCCATTAGTATGTGTTAGTCTTGTACACCTGCTCTGAACTTTCACGGGTTAATTTAGAAAAAAATCTATCATGAATTTTCACTCAATTTCAAAAAGAGAATACTAATAATTTTTAAAAATAGAAAAAGTACCATGAATTTTCTTAAAACAGGTTCTGAAGTATTCAAAAAAACTGCTATTAAAATTGAAAAGTCATAGTTTATACTAAGTTTATTGTAATTTCAAAGTTTATTATAGTTTTATGAAATCTTGTGGTAGTTTTATTGAATGAAGCTGAACTTTTCGCTGAGTGAGTTTATTAACCAGACTCCCTGTTTCCGACCATGAATAAAAGAGGAGGAAAAAAAAAAAAAAAACCAAAATAAGAAAAACCTTAACGGGTTTCGTTTTCCTGTCCCTTCCTCAACCTATCAAAACCTTTATTAGGTTTCATTCTGCTCTTCATACATTAAGGCCTAGCACTATTGTTTTCCTTTTGCTAGAACAGACCTATAGCAATATTAAGGTTCAGTGAATACTCGATATTTTTTGTTTTCAACATTTAATTTTAGAATATTTTTTTTGATTTGGTGGATTTTTTTTCTTCTTCTGTACATGCAATCTTTAACTGCTAATTCTGTACTCTTCATAAATTTAAAGCCATTTCATCTTCTTGTTTAATGCATTATTTCTAACTTTGAATCCTAGCCATAATTAATTAATCGGTACTCGTGTTCATATCAATAAACTCAAATTCTAATATAATTTCTCATTACTGAATTTGTGTATGGGCCTTGGAACTGGCTGAGATCTAGAAAAGGGCTACATGTTGAACTCAGAACGAGCTTAGATCGCGGCGTTGGGCTCATAAACAAGGCTTCCTTGCCTCCATTAGAGTTTACTGGACCATCCAAAGCCCAGATTGAGCATCATCATCATCATTCACGCGGAACAGTCTTTTGAGATATTGATAGAAAAAATGATTACACGATACGAATACTGTCAGTGCAGAGATTTTAAGCCGTATTAACAAATTGGAATAGATTCATGCACACGCACACAGCACTGACACGTGGGTGTGGGGCCGCACGTGTGTGGGGGACTTCCCACGTGCGATGTGAAAGGGAGATGCGTCATGTTCGTCAAAGGCCCTTGTCCTTTTGCTCTTTGCGCTGCTAGCGTCTCACTTTTTGACGGGACAATGTAACGCCATCGTTCTGAACTGTCACCTCCACGCTCCTCCCACATGTCACCCCCTATCTCTTTATTACTGGGACCCACCACTAATATATATATATATTCCCCTCGACTAACATCACCTCCACTTTTCACTTTATTATTGTCGGGTATAGTCTTGGCTCTCGGCCTGTTTTCCTTGGTTGTCAACAATTTTGGTACCACGACCTTGCAGGTAATAATTGGGGCACTTGAGTGGAGAAAAATTGGAGTTTTGGTGGGCCATGCTGTTAGTTTTTTTTTAACTTCTATATAATTTTATTATTTAGAAAAAAATTCAAAATAAACAGAAAAAAGAACGCTGTGTTGTGAAACGATGGCTGCCAACTTTTATTATGCATCATTAATGATTTTACTATCCACTGATGTAAGCGATGACGCAAGCATGCATAGTGACTGCATAGTAGTGATTGCATAGTACACCAAAGTTTTCCAATAAATAGGCCCTTCCTGATTCATTTCAATGTACACTTCAGAAATCAATAATAATTCATACTTCTACTCTGTCTCTAAAATTATCTGTTTTGGTGTTATATTTCTCGGAGTTTTACAACACGTTATCTGCACGATCGCTCTAGTTCTGTCCCCAGCCTCTACCTCCTTCAGCTCAGGGAAAAAGTTCTACCACAAGCCTCTACCTCCTTTAGATTAAGGTAAAAGTCTTGTCACAAGTCTCTACTTCTATTGCTCAAGAAAAAGTTCCATCACAAGTTTCAATCTCTACCTCTACTATCTCAAGGTAAAAATGACAAGCTATGCTACTTATAATACTTGTCTAACATCACTACTATAATGAAAGGAGACTCTATCACTTATTTATAGTAATGTGATTTGATTACCAAAAACCGGATTATTATACTAATGATGTTCATATAACACCACTACTATATTTAAAAGGAGGCTCTGCCACCTATTTATAGTAAAGTGATGTGATTATGAAATTTTTACTAACATCTAATTTGATGCTTGCGTGGATTAAACCCCAAGCTACCAATATTATATATTTTATTATTCTGTTATTTATATATGTATAAACACCAACTGAAAGGTTTACCGAGTAGCGTAGTGTGCCAATGTTTATTTCAATATTTATTGTTTTATTAATTATATCTGCAAAACACCCACCAAGTAGAGTGGCGTGCCTATATTATAGCCCATAAATATATATAATACAAATTCATTTATTTTATCATTTTCTTAATTACAATATTTAATTGTATAAAATCTAAATTGCTTTTCTCTCTCCTCCAACGGTTATAAACGACTAGTTTTCACTCTATAAATTGGTGAATTCTAAATCACATAATTCACTTCTCAATCACTCTTCATTCTCAAATTTTTTCATCATCTCTAGAAGCTTTGTGTTCGAGATTTTCGCAAGATGCTTAATCTATTTTTGAAGTTTATTATTGCCGTCATCATCATCAATACTTCTATCCTCTTTGTTGTAGATATCGATCCAAGCGAATTTTACCTAGGCCTTTTAATTTTAATGTTCACCTTCCCTCTTTTGCTTGTAGCTATTATGATTGACATGTAAGTTTTACTATTTTGTTGTGAAATAAAATGTTGTGATCCTAATTATTTTTATATTTTGTTATAATTATCACCATGTCAAACTTTACAAAGCTTGAGTTCATTCCACTTGATATCACAGGAAGGAATTATATGTCTTGGGTTATTGATATTGAGATGCATCTCGAGTCAATGGGTCTCACTGAAACTATTAAAGAAATAAACTCTACGTCGTCGCAAGATAAGGCAAAGACGACGATCTTTATCTGCAGACATGTTGATGAATGCTTAAAATGTGAATATCTCACTGAAAGAGACCCAAGTATCTTATGGAAAAAATCTCAAAGAAAGATTTGATCATCAAAAAGAAGTTGTGCTCCTTGTTCCGCATGATGAATGGAATGCTTTGTGCTTCCAAGACTTCAAGAAAGTCAGCGATTATAACTCTGCAATGTTCAGAATAGTATCCCAATTAAAATTCTGTAGGGTGGATATCACAGATGAAGAAATGCTGGAGAAGACTTACTCCACATTTCATGCATCTAATATAACGCGACAACAAAAATATAGGTTGCGTGGTTTTAAAAAAATATTCTGAACTAATTTCATCTCTTCTTGTGGCAGAGAAGAATAATGAGTTTTTGATAAAAAATCATCAGTCTCGTTCTACTGGTTCAGTAGCATTTCCAGAAGCAAATGCTACATTTTCTAAAAATTATGGACGAGGATATAATCATGGTCGTGGCCGTGGACGTAGTCGTGGCCGTGGACGTGGCCGTGGACGCGACCGTGGACGCGGTCGAAGTGATTTTTACAATCCTTTACAAAACAATGTGATCCACAAGAAGCATCATGTAGAAAGATATGATAAAAGAAAAGATGTTCGTGAAAGTTCTCTTCAGAATCCTAAAGATTCCTATTATAAATGTGGCTACAAAGGGCACTGGTCTCGAGTGTGCCGAACACCGGAGCACTTTTGTAAGCTTTATAAGGCATCCTTGAAAAGAAAAGAGAAGGAAGTGAATTTCACTGAACATGATGATCCTATGGATGATTCAACTCATCTTAATGCTTCAGATTTTACTGATGATTTTGCTGATCTTTCAACCCATCATGATTCTATGGATACTGGTGATAATTAGACATATGATTGTATTACCATGTTCTGTTATTTGTAATTTTCAAATTTATCTTTGAAATATTTCACTTATAATAATATCTTTAAATATGTATTCTCACCAAATTATTTATTTTGCATGAAGCTTGATATGGATTATTCTAATGATGAAGTCAAGATCAAAACTGGAGATATTTGCATACCGGATAGTGGTACAACACACACTATTCTCAAACATAAAAGGTACTTCTCTGATTTTATAACTAACAAAGGTAATTATCAATACAATATCAGGTCTTGTAGACTTGATTGAAGGAACTGGTAAAGCCAACTTTATATTACCAAATGGAACAAAGTTTTTCAAAAAAGATGCGTTATTTTCACCAAAATCTAAAAGAAATTTGTTGAGTTTTAATGATATATATTTTCATAGATATGATACTCAGTCTGCAACTGAAGGAAATATGAGTATATGTATCTTACTACTTATGTATCAGGAAAGAAGTGCGTATTAGAAAACTACCAAACCTTTCCTCAGGATTGCATTACACATATATAATGTGATAGAGTCACATATGATAGTTAAAGAAGATACAGAGACATTAACTCTGTGACATGATCGATTAGGTCGTCCTGGTTCAACGATGATGCGAAGAATTATTGAGAATTCATATAGACATACATTAAAGGGCCAGAAGATCCTTTAAGTTAGTAAAATTCCATGCGAGGCTTGTTCTCTAGGAAAATCAATCATGAGACCATCACCAGCCAAAATAAAAACAGAATCACCTACATTTCTTGAACGTATCCAAGGTGATATATGTGGGCCTATACACCCACTGTGTGGACCATTTCGATATTTTATGATGATGATAGATGCCTCTAGTAGATGGTCACACGTTTGTTTATTATCAACTCGCAATGTGGCATTTGCGAGATTTCTTGCTCAGATAATTAGATTACGAGCATAATTTCCTGATTATACAATCAAGAAAGTTAGACTTGACAATGCTAGTGAGTTTACGTCTCAGACTTTTAATAATTATTGTATGTCAATTGGAATAGCTATTGAACATCCTGTTGCCCATGTACATACACAAAATAGTTTGGCTGAGTCACTGATTAAGCGCCTCCAACTTATTGCTAGACCATTAATAATGAGAACTAAACTTTCTATTTCTATATGGGGTCATGTAATTTTACATGCTGCAGCATTAATTCGCATCAGACCAAGTGCATATCATGAGTACTCCCCTCTACAATTAGCATTTAATTAAGAACCAAATATTTTTTCTTTGAATTTTTGGTTGTGCGGTATATGTACCGATTGCTCCACCACAACGTACAAAGATGAGTCCTCAAAGAAGACTGGGAATATATGTCGGCTATGAATCTCCTTCTATTATAAGATATCTTGAGCCAAAAATCGGTGATGTTTTTATGGTTCGGTTTGCCGATTGCCATTTCAATGAGACAATTTTCCCAGCATTAGGGGGAGAAAAGAAACAGCTAGAGAAGTAGATTACATGGAGTGAATCATCTTTAATGCATCTTGATCCTCACACAAAACAATGTGAGTCAGAAGTGTAAAAGATTATGCATTTACAAGAAATAGCAAATCAATTATCAGATGCATTCACCGACACGAAAAGAGTGACTAAATCATACATACCAGCTGTAAATGCTCTTGTTCGGATTGAAATCCTAAAAAGACAATCTAAGAATGAAGTTACTAATGAGTCTAAGACACGCCTGAAGCGTGGAAGACCAATCGGTTCCAAAGATAAAAATTCTCGAAAAAGAAAAAGAGCAGATAAGCATGATGACCCCAATGTAGAAGAATGAATTCCAGAAGAAATATAAAATAAGACAAATCAAGAGATGAAAAACCCTGAAGGTATAGAAAATCATGAGATCTCTATTGATTATGTCAATACAGGAGATTATGAAATCGAAATGAGATGGAAAATATAAATGAAATATTTTTCTATTCCGTAGCATGTGATATTATTAACGGAAGTGAGGATCCTTAACCAAGATCCGTCACTGAATGTCAAAATAGACATGATTGGAAAAAATGAAAAGACGCTATACAGGCTGAATTGAATTCGCTTAATAAGCGTAAAGTATTTGGACCTATTATTCTCATGCCTGAAGCCGTGAGATCAGTAGGATACAAATGGGTCTTTGTGCGAAAACGCAACGAGAAAAACAAGATTGTGAGGTATAAAGCTCAACTTGTTGCTCAAGGTTTTTCGCAAAGACCTGGAATTGATTATGAAGAACCGTATTTTCCAGTAATGGATGCAATTACATTTAGATATTTATGAAAATCACCTAGAGGGGGGTGAATAGCTGATTATGCTAATCAATGCACAATAAAAAAATTTGATGCAACAAGTGAATATAACTATGAAAATGAAGAGCAAGTACAATGTTGCAAAAAAAATGTGAAGCAAGTAGATAAAGCAATGAATATAAAGTTAGTAAGAATTAAGAGCAAGTAAGAACAAGTAAACCAAACGCAAACACGAAGAATTTTTCCGAGGTTCGAGCACCCAGCTCTACATCCCCGCCTTCACCCAGAAGGATTTCTAACAACTATAACTTCACAAAGAGGTTACAAAATACCGGAGTACCCAACTCCACAATCTCAAGTACAAATTCTCTCTTAGTGATCAAAAGACCACAAACTATCTTTTGCAAACGCCTCTTTCCCTTACAAGAGTCCTGTAGAGTAATGGTTAGAATTGAAGCTCAAATAGTGTAAGTGGAAAAAGAAAATGAACTAGTGAGAGTTTAGAAAATAAAATTTCAGCGATGAGAGAATCTTCAATACGAAAACCAAGGACCAAACTCTCTTGAAGACTTTGAAACTTTTGCATAGAGCTTGATTGTTGTTTTTCTTGTATAAACATAACCCTAATCACCACTATTTATAGGATAGGGTTAGGGATCAAAAGGTAAACACATATAATGTCAATAAGAAAGATTTTGACCTATAAAATATCCCTTAAATACGTTTAAAAATGAAAAACACAGTTTTAAAACGTGTTTAAAACACTAGCCGTTTGGCTGAAACGGCTACCTCGGTCGGCCGGGATTCAAATAAAAAGAGCCGTTGCAGGTTATCGGTCGACCGCCCGGTCGGCCGAAATAAACAGAGAGCAAATGTCTTACAGTCAGGCAGGTTCCGGTCGGCCGCACGGTCGACCGTGAAACATGCACGCGGATACACACTGCTGCCAGAACCTCGGTCGACTGGGTCGGTCGGCCGGCTTTACCTGGCACAGGGTCGGTCGACCGGACGGTCCACCGGATCAGGCCAAAAGCTGAAATTGAAACAAAATTTTAAGGGGATTTTGATATGAAATAAAATATTTTTGATATGAAACATGTATAATACCTAAAGTTGAGTTTATAAACAAAAGTCTTTGTATTAAAATATTTTGTATATCTTTATAGGGAATATTTCTAGGAAATGCATGTGCGCAAAAACATATGTGTTGGAATATAGTGCTTCAATCCTAATCACTATTCTTTAACAAAACTACAAAAGCTAGAAACAAAACTAATGAATTATCTTGAGCAATCTTGAAGTCTTGAGCCATGTAAAGTCTTGCTAGAGCCTTCTCTTCTATGATCCTTCCTTGATGTGCCATAAGACTTCTTTACTTCATGAACCTAGAAGATCTTACAATAGCTAAACAATGGCTTCCAAACATGGTACAAACCTGAAACTTATCTTGAACAAACTTATTAGTACCAACTAGCTCTTATTTGTTTTGTTATCATCAAAACTCTAAACAAATGGAGAGTGTAACCTTTTGGGCCAACAATTTAATCAGCCTAGAAGTTTCTAAAAATTTAGAAATACGTCTTATGGATGTCGTTACAGCTTATTTATATGGGTCACTTGATAGCGATATTTATATGAAAATCCCTGAAGGATTTAAAATGCCTGAATCATTAAGTTCAAAACCCAAAGAATTATATCCGATCAAATTACAAAGATCGTTATATGGGTTAAAACAATCAGGGCGCATGTGGTATAATCGCTTAAGCGAGTATTTGTTAAAAGAAGGATATGTGAATAATCCTATATGCCTATGTGTTTTTATAAAGAAAACAACATCCGGATTCATTATCATTGCTGTATATGTTGATGATTTAAACATCATTAGGACTCATAAAAAAGTCCTAAAAGCAATGATATATTTAAAGAATGAATTTGAAATGAAAGACCTTGGGAAAACCAAAATATTGTATTGGTTTATAGATTGAGCACTTTCAAAGTAGAATACTTTTGCATCAATCAACTTATACTGAAAAGGTTTTGAAATGATTTAGCATGGATAAAACAAATCCTTTAAGCACTCCAATGGTTGTTAGATCATTGAAAGTGAAAAAATATCCATTTCGCCTTTGCGAAGATAATGAAGAGGTTCTTGGTCCTGAAGTATCATACCTAAGTGTAATTGGAGCTCTTATGTATCTAGCTAATTGTACCCGATCAGATATAGCATTTGCTACTAATTTATTAGCAAGATTTAGCTCATCTCCTACACGGAGACATTGGAATGGTATTAAACATGTATTTCGTTATCTTCGAGGAACAACTAATTTTGGTTTGTTTTATTCCAGAGGATCAAAACAAGAAATAACTGGTTATGCAAATGCAGGTTACTTGTCAGATCCACATAAAGTCAGGTCTCAAACATGATATGTGTTCACATGTGGAGGTACATTGATCTCTTAGCGTTCGCAAAAGCAGACACTTATTGCTATTTCTTCTAATCATGCTGAAGTCATAGCACTCCATGAAGCAAGTCGAAAATGTGTATGGTTAAGGTCTGTAACTCAACACATCCAAGCAACTTGTAGATTACCAGTCAAGAGAGATCCAACAGTACTGTTTGAAGACAATGCTGCATGCGTCGTGCAAATGAAGGAAGGATTCATCAAAAGCGACCGTACCAAGCATATACCCCTGAAGTTCTTCTCATTCAGCCAAGAGCTTGAAAAGGATAAGAAAATTAATATTCAGTATATCCGATCAAGTGATAATGCGGCAGATCTCTTTACAAAGGCACTTCCCACTACAACTCTCAGAAAGCTCATTCGTGATATTGGGATGCGTCATATGCGAGACTTATGAAGAAGAACTATTCATGTCAACTTGAGGGGGAGCTTACGTGGCTGCACTCTTTTTCCCTTACTATGATTTTGTCGCACAGGGTTTTCCTGGTAGGGTTTTTAACGAGGCAACATAGACACGTATACAGAGATGATATACTCTTTTCTCCTTCGCTATGATTTTGTCCCATTTGTTTTTCCTAGTAAGGTTTTTAATGAGACATCATGTATAGTTGACAGCCAGGGGGAGTGTTGTGAAACGATGACTGCCAACCTTTACTATGCACCATTAATGATTTTACTATGCGCTGATACAAGCGATGATGCAAGCATGTATAGTGACTGCATAGTAGTGACTGCATAATACCCCAAAGTTTTTCTATAAATAGGCCCTTCCTGATTCATTTCAATGTAAACTTCAGAAATCAATAAGAATTCATATTTCTACTCTGTCTCTAGAATTCTCTATTTTGGTGTTATATTTCTCAGAGTTTTACAACACGCTGATGTCTTTAAAATATCACGATTTTCTCGTTTCTCTTTCAGCCCAAAAAAATGTGAAAAAAACTGATAGAATGAAAGCTTGAGATAACTGAAATTTTCTCCTCTTTTTCCCGCCAAGCAGGCCTCAAGAAAAGAGATGATGGTAATGACCTTTGCACTACTACTAGTAGCTAGGCTAGCTCTATTGTTGGCAAAAGGAGCGGGGAATGCCTCCTTGCATCTCTAATTTAAAGTTTGTTTGTGATTGCCAACTTGTAAAAGTAGTGTCTTTATAATTAAGGAAAATTTTATTAGGTGTGATCTATGTTGCAACAAAAACCTTAGTGTATAATCAGAGACAGAACTCACAACTTTATAAGAGGATGAGCAAGCGCCGACCAACTTACAAATGATAATTTATTGAAAAAACAAACAAAAGGCGAAAGAAAATTATTTTGTTTCTGAAAAGATTTTTGTGGGGGTGGGGGAGAAGGGGAGGCAAAAAAAAGATTGCTTTAAACAAGCTTAAAATTAAAAAGAAAAAAAATAGGTTTCTGAGAAACTCATGCCTCCATAAATTGTGACTGATTTCAGTATAAGAAACAATAATTTCCGCGCAACACAATTGCTTCGTGCACGAGCATAAAAACAAGAGAAACCTCTGGTTAAATAATCTTTTAAGTACTGTTGATTTCTAGTTACATATCCACCTCAGTTTTTAGTGTTTGAAGAGAGTAATCTTTCTCTACTGTTAATATCAATTTTTTTTAGTGTTGGAAGAGATACTCTCTCTGCAAACAAAAGAACAGATAACCTTGAAACAAACATAGTGATGGTGTTTTTAAGTTGGCCTGGTCAAAAAGGATAAAAAAAGAAAGAGATCACCTGAATCTAAGTATTTTAACCTTGATATGTAATTTTTTTTGTTTCTTTTTCAAGCCCAGCAAACTCAACTGTGAGTATACAGTCGTTTGCTATATAATATTCAGTTGGCATCATATGAGCTTTGAACGTGTTGTTGTGAGATATATATATATATATATATATATATATATATATATATATATATATATATATATATATTCTCTATTTACACAGCTGCAAGTCACTCCACTGCACCCAACACCTGAGACAAAGCCTAAAGCTCACCAGCTCAATTATGTGGAACCCTAACAGTGCTTCCATAATTAATCATGAGATTAGGTTCATAAACGAGCTTGAATTAGCTGTGGGATTGACATATTTAATTCTACTACTTGCATTGGAGATAAATTAACGTTTTTTCCCCCTCCAAATAAATTCAAATACAATAAATTATAACTTAACTTTTTTTCCCTACTCCATTAAGTAAGCTCCCAATCAATTATCATAAAAAAGCTCTATTGGGAGGCCACTTACTCAAAAGAATAATGGCTTATCTAGTTATTTCTCACCCGGTCGACCGACCAGAAGAAGTGCAGCGCAGCATGGTGAAGCGATCGACCACCCGGTCGACCGTCCAGAACGCACAATTGGTGCCTGCACAACTAGAGGTTGACCGCTTATTGGTTCTGCCAGTTTTTTATTTGAATTCTGAAATTGATTTTGATTCGATTTCAGATCTTTTGATTTCTTTTTCTTCGTGGGTTCTCTGCCTATATATAAAGGGGTATTGTCCCCATTGATTGTAACATGTATTGGTGATTTGATTAATAAAATTTCTCTCCCTTCTGCCCCGAAGACGTAGGCAAATTACCGAACTTCGTTAAATCTCATGTTCTCTCTTTTGTTTTCTGTTCGTGCGTGTGTGATTGATTTAGGAAATGTTGCTGAATCTCTAGAGGTCGCAATAAATGGTATCAAAGCTTTTGGGTTCATTGGGATTTGTGGAGTAGATCGTTCTTTGAAAATCTAATCTAGGTTTTCATTTGGAGGTAAATATTCGACCTTTATCTATTTGGATCTATTTTCACTAAGAAGTTTTCGAAGTTGTATTGTGACTCGCTTGAGACTATGGCCGAAGTCAATCAATCGACGGTAAAGACCACCAAGATTCACCAATCAAAGATCGATGTGGTGAAGTTTGACGACATGAACAATTTTGTTATGTGGAGATGCAAGGTGATGAATACGTTAACCACATAAAATTTGAAAGACTCTCTTCTATATGATAAGAAACCAGAGGAGATATTGGAGAAAAATTGAGACAGGACGAACCGGATGACGTATGGCGTCATTAGGACTTATTTGATAGAAGATCTGAAGTATAATGTGATGACCAAGACTTCCGCAAGGAAGATCTAGGATATCCTAGAGAGCAAGTATTTGAAAAAGAGCATCGGGAACCTCTTGCATCAAGATGACACTTTACCGCTTCCAGTTGAAGAAGGAAATTTTCATTGGCGAACATACGAACAACTACATAGAGCTTCTTGTAGACCTCAATAACGTGGATGAAGTGATCAAGGATGAGGACAAGGCATTGATCCTGTTGAGCTCTCTTTTAGATAATGATTATGAGACATTTGTTCCAACTTTTATCAATAGTAAGCAATCCCTTAGCTATAATGAAGTGTCAGCTGCTCTTGTGGATCATGAATTAAGATGAAAGGGTAATGAGTCCTCCAATAGCACATCAATAGAGGCATTGACTCCAAGAGAAAGAAGTTTCAGTCGGAAGGGTAAAGACGATCGTGAGAGATCGAAGTCCAGGATTGGTTTGAAGAATAACCAGTGTGCTTTTTACAGAGAAGAAAGACATTGAAATGTTGATTATTTGAAACTCAAAGGCAAGAAGAAGGAGTCAAAGCTGAAAGTAAATATCACACAGTTGAAGAGTTCACAGATGGATGGTTTGGATTCTGACTCATCGATTGTTTCGCTTACTATCACTACCCCTACAGTTTGCTACTCAGATTTTTCTGAGTAGATATTGGATACGGGCGTTACCTACCATATTTACCCTAAGCGGGATTGGTTCGCTAGCTTTGAGATCTACTGAGAAATTATAACTCTATACTTAGAGTATACTACTCTCTCAAATCCAATCACCTCTACACAAGAGGGATAGGCACAAAGCCAAAGTAAAGAAAAGATTACAATCTTGGTGATCCAATGATCACAAACAACACTTGGTGATCACAATAAAACACAAACAATTTTCCTCACAAAAATAAGATCCTATAGATAGGATTAGAGATGATAGCTCAAGTGTGAGAAAACAACGTGTTTGGAAAAGAGAATAACAAAGAAAAACACTTGGGAAAAATACTAGATAGATATGTAAATAAAGATCAAAATCAATTTCTCAAAGACTTCCCTTTTTTTTTGATTTTTTCACCACTTTAAAAATAAATAAAAGATAACATTTTAGGCTCAAAAACTTCTTTTAAACTTGCTGTAAAACCCTTAAAAAGATGGAAAGAATAGCTCTTGAAAATCTTGGTAATCAAGAGATCACAAACATTCTCTTTGCAACTCTCTTACAAAAACCCTATAGAGTAAATGTAAACTTGAAGCTCAAGGATGTAAGTGAGAGTGAAAAATCAGAAAGAGAGATTGTAAGAATAGAAAAACTCAAATAAAACTTTAAAAATAAGAGCACAAAAGCAAACTTGAAACTTTTTCTCTTTAAAAGCAAAAACTAGATTTTCAATAGAATTTATTATTGGGAAATATTCAATCCCAATGATCCTTTATATAGGTTTTAGAAAAATACTTTTAGAATAGTTTTACCAGGTCTAAAGAGGAAGAAATTGACCTTAAAAATTTAACTTTCCTCGTTTTAAAAGAAATATGTTTTAAAACAGTTTTTAAAGGAGCTAGCCGTTATTGTCAATCTGGCAGTCTGTTTGTTAATTTTGAGCACAATTTGCAGGCCTAAAATGTTCGAATCTGAAAATAAGTATATAAGAATAATTTGTAAAGCATTAAGTCTCTTTTTAATGCAACTTAAATCAACTCAATATCATTTCGGAATAGAAAGCTATCAATAAAATACTGAAAGCTATCAATTCAAAAACTATAAACTGTTTTTAGAACAAGAACAGACTTCAACCCAATATTTGACATCTTTAACATTTGAATCAGAAAATGATTATTGAATAAGAAATGCAGATCTGAAAATTATATTTAAAATGTAATTTAAATCATGTTAATTAAATATAAGAACAAAAAGTTATGATAAGAAATTTGAAAAGGTGTCGAGCAAATCAGCAGAACGGTCGGCCGCCCAGTCGGCCGAGAAAACCCGATATATGTGTACTTGAAATCCAAAATCGGTTAAACTAAAAACCAAACTTATTGAATTTATGTGTATGTGTGTGAATTTTAGCATATCAACACTAGTCTATCTTACACAAGTTCTAAATATAATCTAAAACTAAACAAAACGAAGTCTTCTTGTAGAACTCCTTCTCCAAGCCGACTCGATTCAAACACGATCCAAAGAGCTTGACTTCATCTGAGTGCTAGATGCGATCTTGAGACGCGAGCTCTTGAATCTATATGTGTTAGCTCTAAAACTCCTTTATTGAAGCTAAGTACCTACAAGATCTTGATCAATAACTGAAACTATATAAACACAAGATTATTAGTACTATAACTACATGAGTTAATCATCATCAAAACTAGAGTGATGGGTATTTAGGCCAACAATCTCCCCCTTTTTGATGATGACAAAATTCATGGAGTTACATATATATGGATTAAAGATAAGCTCCATAAAAGCTCCCCCTTAACTCATGCATAGCAAATAAACATAAGGATATTCAATGAAGGCTCATAAACTAAACAAAATATATATGCATAAACAATAATAAACATGCATATATAAACTCACTAAATTCTTCTCCCCCTTTTTGCCAATTCATCAACAAAGGGGTGAGGACAATCAAACAATAAAGATGTATATGCAATATATATTTATGAAGAGGAAAGACTTAAAGTTAGCTTCCCCTGCATACATGTATTACACGGAGAAGGGATGACTAGACCCTAATCCACATAAAGCATAATATACAATGTATATGGAGATGTTAAGCTACCCCTACACACATGCACTACATAATGAAGAGAGGTCAAGCTCTTTAATATGAAAAGTACACTCAACATGAATCTATATGTAGAGGAGATGTTAAGCTCCCCTTGCATATAGGCAATATATATCAACAAATTTTGAAAACACTTTTAAAACAAAATTTTGAAATTTCTTGAAGTCAACAAAATGAATTATGATATCAATGAAATCAAATAGTCGTTGACAAAAACAAATGTTGGTACTACTTGTAAAAAAATTATAAATATCATTAGTAAATTTTGATCCCAATTGAAAGTAAAACATGAAGTACATTTTGATACTAAATAAATAATACCAATTAAAATACCAATTGAAATGATTAACAATTGAAATACCAATTAAAATACCAATTGAAATCAATGCATAAGCTTGAAAAGATACCAATTAGCATTTAGAATAAAATCAAGCTTAATATAAACATAATTTGTGCTTTAAAAATGTAAAGGCATTGTAAAACAAGCACAATCAAATCATATATATGTATCTATGAAAATAAAAATACCAATTGAAATTTAAAGCATACATATATAAGAAATATATATGAGTATACAAAAATAAAATTTCATGAAGATCATGTGTATAACTCATACCTATCACCCTATTCATGCACAAGTTTAATTGATATTTAATAAGGGTATATAAGGCATGGTCGCCCATCCAACCGCCCTGGATGGTAGGGATTTTCCAAAAATGTGATTTGAAAATATTTTAGTATAATTTGAAAACTCTACCAATTGAAGAATAAAGACTAGTTTTAAAAATAATTTTGGAAACTAGTACAAAATCCTTCAAGTAAGAAATAAAACATGAGTATATCCATGAGAACATGAAAATCACACAATAATTGACACTCAAAATCTATAAAACACAAGAGATTATCATGAATCCAATATCATCAGTAAACAAGATGTAGAGTGCAAAAATCATGTAATAAGCGTAATCACGGAGATAGGCAATGAAGCTCAAATGAAATTCCTTTATCAAAAGCAAGAAATTATCAAAATTAAATACGCTTCAAGGTATATGTATGTTTTGTTGAAACTAAAAGCATACATGCATATCCCAAATATAAACGAGTCCAAAAAAATTGCATGAAAAGTAAGTGACTCTAGGATAGACTTGTATATCTAATAGTTTTAGACAAAATTAACATATACATGAAGCTAAACTCATTTTTATGAAAACATGTACAAAAATAGGAAGAACAAGTATAAATGAAAGAATCATCAAAACTAGGTTATACAAGTACATGTAATGAATACAAATAAACAATGAAGTACAAACACATAATAACTAAGTGTAGCTCACTACTTGTGCAAGTATAAGTATAAGTTTTAACAAAAACTACATATAAACAAGTAATCAAAAATATTAAGTGTAAAATCATAAACAAACATGATCATTAGGGTAAATGCAGGTGCTTTAGAGTTATGATATACACAATAGCCAAATATAATGAGAACACAAAAATAATAGTCCATATAAATATGAGTGTATCTCAAATACTATTTATGTATATCTCAAGTCTAATCAATATTGCATTTAACATAATAAATATGAAAAATCAAAACATGCTAAAAGTCAATCAATGAGAGCATGTAAACAAAATAAGGAGTTAGAGATAGTTACCAAAACTAATAGGGTTAATCTCTAGGTCTCCAAACTATAGTGGCCCTCCCACTAAACATGCTTAAAGGTGATGCATCCAATGTAGTGTCTATCAAACTCAAACGCATCCACCATCAAGGCACCAAAAACCTCACGTTAAGTGAGAGCCCACACCTACATCAAATACAATAGGGGTAGATTTTGGTACATATACCTTTTTGGGTCCATGGGGGTTAGCACCTTTCCTAACCCAAACAAACTTATTTGCAAAATTTGAATTATGTATTCTATCATAACAAAACTTTGAAAGGTGACCGTACGTCCACAATGTGTACAAGTGTACACATGAGCATACGGGGCCGTTTGTTTTGCGTAAAAGTCCGTAATTCGTAAATGACTTACAACTCAGTTACAACTACGACGTTTGTTTGGACCGTAATTCGTAAAAGACTTACACAACCCAATTACCCCTCACTTGCAACCCACTTACCACTCACTTACAGCCCAGTTACAGTTAATTTTGTGGTCATGCAAATTTGTATTATTTTTTTATGTTAATATTAAATTTTTTTAATATTTAGCATTTTTAATATTTATTTGCAATATTAAAACTTTTTAAATCACCAAATAATTAATTTTGTGATCAACTTTTTCACTTACGACTTACACATTACGACAACCAAACACCGTAAAGCACAATACACTTTTTCACTTACAACTTTATATTACCAACAAACACCATAAAGCTTACATGCATGTAACTCATTTACAAATGTAAAAGACTTTACCAATTACAACTTACGAATTACGGTCAATTACGACAACCAAACAGACCCTACATAGAATCATGTGTATAAGCGTAAGAAGCATGTGTATGTCGTAATTGGTGTGTATGAATATATGAAACTTATTTTTTTCAAAACATGGATTCTAATTTCTTGTGATCCATAAAACATTGGCTCAAAGTGGAGCTCAAATAATCTACACTATTTTTCAACAGGCAAATATTATTTTCAATTATTAAATAAGAAGTGGGGCATGCATTCTTATCAATAGAGAATATAACAATGGAATCATGACAAGAATGAGAAGCCAAATTATTTTTCAAAGAAATATTTTCATTTGAAACTAAATCTAGTTCTTTTGAAATTAAAATAAATTTATTTTTCAAATAATCATTCTCTTTTAAAACAATTTCAAATTTTAAAGACAAAACGTCATTTTTCTTCAAAACATCATCACAATCATTTTTATTCTTTAAAATTTCATTCTCTTTTAAAGTAAGGTCAAGTTGAGTTTTCAAAGAGTATCTTTCACTTGAAATCTCAACCCTCTCTTGTAGAACCATATTAAGTTTTGAAAATAAATTCTTATTTTCTTTTTTAATTTAAAACTTTTCTTTTTCAAAAGTTTGTATTTTTCTAGCAAGTTTTCACAAAATAGAAAAATCTCTTCATTTAATGCATGGGCATCCATACTATCATGATCATCATTAGAAGAGCTATCACTACCATCTAGATGAGTATCCGAATGTACCTCAAGGGAGTCAATCCCTAGACCATATAGCAAGTTTTGTCGGACTTATCCACCAAGGGTTCCTTCTCAACATAGTTTGTCGTCTGTAGCTCGGGAGAGGTCAATGTATTTCACACTGTAAAAGCGGAATCACAATGAGAAACAATAGAAAGATAATCTTTTCTAAGTGTGTGCCTAAGTGCCTCTAAGGCCTGTGTATTAGGCTCAATGTACTTGTCATTATCAAGATAAGATTTCTTAGTAGTGGAAAGGTAAACATGAATTCCTAGGGCTTTGAGGTGCACTGACATCTTAACTTTTCACATATCAATGTTGGTAACATCATACATGAGAGGGGCAAGAAAATCCAAGAGTGAACAATATGTTTGCATATGCAAATCTAGATTAGCAATTCAAGATCTCACTCCTAGGTGGTTCAACCAAATATCAGGAGCGTTGGCTTTGATACCAATTGAAATACACCTAGAGGGGGGTGAATAGGTATACTAGCTAATCTAATAACAAATGATGTGAAATTAAAAACTCAATTGTAACACACTATGTGTAACCAAGAGTGAGCCCGAATTTCCCGTGAAGGGCTCTGGAACTACTTCTCGAGATTACTCTAAATTAAGAGTTGAGGTGCTATATGAAGCTCTCTTGGTTCAATACAAGTGTGGGCACACACAACTATATCTAGCATATGAATATGTGCAATATAAAGCAATGCAAGATACAAAAGAGAAAGTGTTAAGAGATAGTAGATCAAACCCAAACAACAAGATATGTTTCGAGGTTCGAGCCACTGCTCTACGTCCCCGCCTTCACACAGAAGGATTTCCACTTCGTCCACACAAGACCTTCCACAAAGGGACATCCACTGAGAAATTATAACTCTACACTTGGAGTACACTAATCCTCTCTCAAATACAATCACCTCTACACAAGAGGGATAGGCACAAAGCCAAAGCAAAGAAAAGATTACAATCTTGGTGATCCAATGATCATAAACAACACTTGGTGATCACAATAGACCACAAACAATTTTTCTCACAAAAATAAGATCCTATAGATAGAATTAGAGATGATAGCTCAAGTGTGAGAAAATAAGGTGTTCGAAAAAGAGAATAACAAAGAAAAATACTTGGGAAAAACACAAGATAGATATGTAAATAAAGATCAAAACCAAATTTTCAAAGACTTCCTTTTCTTTGATTTTTCCAACACTTTGAAAATAAATAAAAAATAAATATTTTAGGCTCAAAAACTTCTTTTAAACTTGCTGCAAAACCCTTGAAAAGATAGAAAGAATAGCTCTTGAATATCTTGGTGATCAGGAGATTTCAAACACTCTCTTTGCAACTCTCTTAAAAAAATCGTATAGAGTAAAATGTAAACTTGAAGTTCAAGGATGTAAGTAGAGTGAAATCAGAAAGAGAGATTTTAAGAAGAAAAAACTCAAATAAAACTTTAAATATTAGAGCATAAAAGCAAACTTGAAACTTTTTCTCTTTGAAAGCAAAAACTAAATTTTCAATAGAATTTGTTGTTGTGAAATATTCAATCCCAATGATCCTTTATGTAGGTTTTAGAAAAATACTTTTAGAATAGTTTTACCAGGTCTAAAGAGGAAGAAATTTATCTTAAAATTTAACTTTCCTCATTTTAAAAGAAACATGTTTTAAAACAGTTTTTAAAGAAGCTAGCCGTTACTGCCAATCTGGCAATCTGTTGGTCAATTTGGAACACAGTTGTTAGGCCTAAAACTTTAGAATTTAGAAATAAGAATATAGGAATAATTTATAAATATTTAAGTCTTATTTCTAATGCAACTTAAATCAACTCAATATCATTTTGGAGTAGAAAGTTATCAATAAAATACTGAAAGGTGTCAAAATCAAAATTGTAAACTGTTTTCAGAACAAGAATAGAGTTCAACCTAATATTTAATCTCTTTAACATTTGAATCAGAAAATAATTATTGAATAATAAATGTAGCCCTAAAAATTATATTTGAAATGCAACTTAAATCATATTAATTTAATATAAGAATAAAAAGTTATGATAAGAAATCTAAAAGGGTATCGAGCAGATCAGCAGAACGATCGGCCGCCCCGAGAAAACCTGATATATGTGTACTTGAAATCCAAAACCGGTTAAACCAAAAGCCAAACGTATTGAACTTGTGTGTGTGTGTGTGAACTTGAGCATATCAACACTAGTCTATCTTACACGAGATCTAAACACAATCTAAAACTAAACAAACCAAAGTCTTCTTGTAAAACTCCTTCTCCAAACCGATTCGATCCAAATACGATTCAAAGAAATTGACTCATCTGAGTGCTAGATGACGCACGAGCTCTTGAATCTATATGTGTTAGCTCTAAAGCTTCTTTGTTGAAGATAAGCACCTAATAAGATCTTGATCAATAACTGAAACTATATAAATACAAGATCATTAATACTATAACTACATGAGTTAATCATATCAAAACTAGAGTGATGAGCCTTTGGCCAATAGCATCAAGTAATGAGATGTACAGAAGCGACAAAACCACTTGTATAGGCTTAGTAGATAGATTCATGAGATTGATACCTCGAGGGGATAATCCAACAAGGAAGCCCTCATTTGTATATCATATACCTTATGTCTCCATCGACTTAGTACGCACAACATGAGCTGTCTACAATAACAGCTGGAGAGAACAATAAGGATCATCAGGAAGCAGTAATTATATGGTAACTGAAGTATCTGTATAAACCAAGAATAAGCAAGTTAGGAGGTTAAGTACAGTAGTACAAGTATAATGTTAAGCAAGAGACATGTTGTGTACAATATGGTAACAGCAGGGATCTGTGGAGTAGTACACAGGTGGTAAAAGTAGGAATATATAATAATAATAATAATAATAATAAAACTAAAAATCTGAATTAAAATTTGATGAAAGCAAATACGGCAAAATCAGCAGTACAACCCCGATTACGGCTTCATGAGATAAGTGCGTCGAAGGAATAATCCAAATAAGAAAACTCTCATCTATATACCGTATATCTTATATTATCGTAATCTGAATGTATACTACCTGAATTGTAAAATAATACAACGAATTATTAATTAGCATCTAATTATTATTATTACTCATCCTACCTATATATCTAAGTATGTGTATTGGCGTACGTTCCATCCCACATACATCCATATATGAGTAAGTCGAGATTGTTATTGAAAACTGATAATGAAACCAATGGGTTATGTTTATGATGGGTCTCCCACATACCCGAGACCACGGCCCAAGAATTTTCAGTGCTGACCCGGAACTTGCTGCTAGGCAAATAGGAGGTGGGCCTTATATTATGCCTATTTAGAAATATAACAAGAGGTATGGAGTCAGCGCCCCCCTGGGAACACCGTGAGGCCTTCAGGTAGAACCGAAAGTTTGAGTTGCATAACATACCTAATATTACTGTAAACATATTCAGCACTTGAAGTCCATCAGTTTTTCCCTTACCCGATATAGGTTGGTCTTTTTTAGTTTATTATTATGTAATTATCATATTACAAGAATAGCAGGAGCATGACAGGTTTAGAAGTACATAAGTACTAAAAATATAGGTCATTGTATATAATACAGGATATCAAAACAGGATTCCCGAAATATAATAATCACAAGGCAAGCAGTAATTTATCAGGTGGTAGGTGATAAGTGATATCAAATAGGTGATAGGTGATAGAATGCAGGAGTCAGGTGCCAAGTAATAACATGTCGAATAATAAGCACAGTAGATATTACTATTGTATAACACAATACAGGAAAATAGTACCGATAAGGGAATAAGTACGAATACAAGAAAATGATACTGATACAAGGGATAAGTATAAATACAGAAAAATGGTATCGATATAGGGGATCGGTACGATTACAAGGAAACTATACAGTTTAAAAACAGTATAAGTAATGATTTTAAACTCTTCATAACCATAAATAAACAGTTAATATTTGAACTATCAAGTAAGTAAGCGAGTGAGCAAGCAAGCTAACATCCAAGCGAAGCTAAGCAAGCTAGAGCGAATCTAATGTACAACACTAAATGCTATCACGCTTAGCGTGATTACCGCTCGTAGCGCAGCTAAACGCATGTGTCGAAGCATGTGTGAACGCCATACTATCGCTCGTGGCACAACCATGCTCACAGGGTTTCTATACTCGAACGAAATTAGTGGTAAAGTGTTAACACTAGGTTTGCCTACCAAGCATAGCATATAGAAAGCTCAGAGGACTTTAAAAACTTTAGAGATGTTAAACCCGAAGGTTATAGTAAAACTGCGGAGCAGTTAAGCTCGGAGGCTGGGTATGTACCTGCAGGCGATGTTAGAACCAAACACATAAGCATATATAAGAACAGGAATTAAACTACACCATTACAATTAATCATTGCAATAGTATAGATATATGTCCATAAAATACATATTAACACCCATACTGATACAAATACAACACACCGGTATAAAACACACAACCGGAAATACATTACAAATCCCAGTAAATACAATAAAACGCCCGTCGAAGCAGGATATCTAAAAAAAGGTGAGAATACTCGCCTAAATCATCGGAGACATCGTGAAATTCCAGTACTCCGAAAACTCCAGATACACAATGCTCGCACGCGTTCAATACAAATTTAATAATATAATATATTATATATAAATATATATATTTAAACAGAGAAACTGAAGAGGGTAGAGAGAAGCTCATGGCCTTGATGGTCGTGGCTCACGGCCAAGGGAGAGAACACATAAGAGGGGCTAAAAGGATCAAGAGAGAGAGAGAGAAAATAAAGAGCTAGAGAGAGAATGAAAGAAAGAGGAGAGAGAGAGAATAGAAAAAGAGAGGAAGATAGAGATAGAGAGAGCATGAGAGAGAGAACGCAGAAGAGAGTTAGATAGACAGAGAGCGAGAGGAAGAAAAGAGGGAGAGGGAGATGGAGAGATAGAAAGAGAGAGAGAAGAAGATAGAGAGAGGGAGAGAGATAAAGCGTTAGAGAAAGAGAGCAGGAAACAGTGAGAGAGTGCGGGAAAGAGGGAAAGCGATAGCGTGAGAGAGACATAGTGAAAAGGTGAGATTGAGGGCGAGAGAAAGAAGAAGGTAGAGAGAGTGCTGGAGAGAGAGAGAGAGAGAAGAAAGAGAGAGAGAGAGGTACCGAACCAGACCAGAGAGGGAGAGAAGAAAGAGAGAGAGAGAGAGAGAGAGAGAGAGAAAGAATGAAGGAAAGAAAAAAGAAGAAGAAAAGAGAATTAGAGAGGAGAAGAGCAGGCCCCCAGGTGGTCGGCCAGAGGCAGGTCGCCAGTGGCCCGACTTGGGTGACCGGCAGTCTGGCTCTAATGGAGGGAAGAGGTGGTTAGAGAAGGGTCCAACTTTAGTTGAAGGTGATGAATTTGGGGGTAGTCGGAGTGGCATTTCAAAAGGCGAGAAAAGGTTAAGATGGAAAAGTTCACTGGAAAATTGCCGGTGGGGGTGGTGGTCATTGGGGTGTTGGAGGTGGTGGACATGGTGAAGAAGATGATGGGAATGGTTGTTTTGATGAAGAAGAAGAAGGAGCTTGGTGGTGATGGTCAGGTTTGGTGGAGAGAAAGATGGAGGAGATGGTGTTGACTGGAGTAGGATGGCTCGTCGGAGGCCCGTCGGTCAGGAGAGACGCGGGTGGTGGCTCAGATTCCTTGAGTTGAAGGAGAAGGAGAAGGGAAAATGAAAAAGGGAAAGAGGGAGTGGGATGCATAATTATATATACATATATGTGAGAGACTGGGGATTTAATAAAAAAAGAAACCCGCGTCTCATTGAGACCCGCATCTCAACATGAGACCAGACCTGCGTCTGGTGAGGAATAACCCAGAGGCGAAGGTCAGATCTGCGTTTGGGTTGGAGAGAGAATGAGTAGATTGGGGAAATATAATATATATAAGTATGCGTGAGTGCAGTGAAAATTATATATGTGTCTCATTAGCTGAGTCTCGCATCTCTCAGAATGAGATCCGCATCTCAGCTAGGCTGAACTCAGACGCGAAGATCAGGTGTGTGTCAGGGCTACTTGTCATAAATGAAGAGTAAGAAAAAAGATGTTGGGATATTTATTGTGTGGTGGAGAAATTTTGAGGAACATTTGAAAGAAAAGGAAAGAAAAGGAAAAGAGGAGAGAATTATGAGTAGAGGATAAAAATTGGAAAATAGAAAAAATAAAAGAAAGTTATCTGGATAAAATTCCGGAATCTGGGAAAGCACCGAACTCCGAAAAAGCTTGAAAAATGAAGTAACTCAGAACAATCCCCAAAAATTCTCAAAAATAATTAATATTATATTGAGGCACATGGTAAATTCAGATTTCAGAAATTCAATTCCGTTTTCAAATTAAAAATTCTGAAATTAACCTGTGAGATCGGTCGACACCAAGTCCGGTTGAATTTTGATAAAATCAGAAAAACTCCAAAAATGCATTTAGATAAAAAATGCAATTTTAAGAAATAATATGAAAGCAGTTTTTAGAAATTTAATTTTGTTTGTAAATTAAAAATATGAGAATCGATCGGCAGTGCCGGTTTTCAAGATTTACAATTTAATTCAGAAAAATTTCAGAAAATAATGAAAATATAGAATATTATAAAATAATATTTGAAACTAAAATTGGTCAAATCTAATTATCTAAAACATCAAATCGATCAATATACTGGGATCGAGACCCCGGTTCATACTCGAGCTGATTCTAAATCTAGAAATCCGGATTCAAATATCAAATGATGATATAAATAATCATAAAATAAAACTAAATATGAGAGAAAATTAAAAATACTATCAGAAAGTCAAAATACGTATCTAAGTACGTATTTTAGGAACGGGGTGTTACACAAAAAAACAATCTACTTAAAAACTCGATTGAAGTCCAACGTGTATGGATAGAATCCAATACACATATAAAACAATATAGACTTGTTTTTGATGATTTAAAATACATTTCTTGAAATAAAAACATATTTTCAAATACTAAACTTGTAAATAAAATATCATATCTTTTCTAAACTTCTCATGAATACAAAATAAGTTGTTCAAACATATTTGAAACTCAATAGTACATGGATACACAAACAAAATGATATGAACTTGTTTTTGATGAAAACCAAATTATGATACATAAAACGGTTAAACTGAAATCAAACTTTTGTGTGTGTGTGTAAGCTTGAGCAATCAAAACTAATCTATTCTTTACAAGAGATCTAAACTCACACGTCTAAACTCAAGTCTTCTTGTAGATCTTCTTCTCTAAGTAGACTTGATCCAAACTTGATTCTCCAAGCTGGACTTCATCTTGAGTACTAGATATGTTCTATAAGATTGAGCTCTTCAATTACCATGTATTAGCTTCAAACTTGACTTTTAGTCTTCTAATGAAGCTAAATATCAACTAAGATCTTGATCAATATCTGAAGTTTAAACACAATAAGATTATTAGTAATATAACTAAATGAGTTAGTCATCTTCAAAACTATAGTCATGGGCATTTGGGCCAATAAAGACAAGCAGGTGGTATCAATCGAAAATTTATACTCAAAAATTTCTATCATAACCCATTTCTTGATTATCCAAATCTTGTGAAGAATATCCACTAGAAGCATATTCTGCTCCATCACTGTTTAGTCTACTCACGGGGTATATCCAATGTTAGCCACCTATTATCCAATCACAAATCACATTTACTAACTTGCACAATAATATTAGTTATACAATAATATTATCAACAATTTGAAAACCACCTAGAGAGGGGGGGGGGGTGAATAGGTGATTATGCTAATTTAGAAACTAAATACGGAAGCTAAGACAAATTTGCACAAACTTAATATAACCAACAAGTGTAGCCGAATTCCCCGTGAAGGGCTCTGGACTAACTCATCTTGATTCCCCTAGATAAGGGTTGAGGTGCTATATGAAGCTCTTGTGGTTAAGTATAAGTGAGGCACACACACAAGCAAGCCAAGCATATAAAGATGAACAATATAAAATATGCAAGGCACAACACAAGCAATGAATGATATGACAATATGAATGATGCTATGCACAAAGTAAAGAGAGAGTTAGAGAGACAATGGATCAAACGCAAACACAATGATATGTTCCGAGGTTCGAGCCCCTAGCTTTACGTCCCCGCCTTCACCGAGAAGGATTTCTAATCCACTATCTTGTCCACCGAGAACTCCCACCGAGGGAACCTTCACCGAGAAGGATTTTTACAACAAGGGAGTATCGAACTCCGCTCTCAAACACCACCTCACAACCGAGGGGTAGGCCCGTAGCCAAACAACCACAATCACCTCTACCGAAGAGGGATACAAACAACCAAGCTCCACCTCACACAAGAGGGAGCAAACAACAATCTCCACCTCTACCAAAGAGGGAGCAAACACCAACCCAATACAACAACCTCAACCTCTACCAAAGAGGGAGCAACACAAGAAATCAAGGGTTTATAACAAGTGATCACAAAAGATCACAAACTCAATCTCTTTTCCCACAAACAAAAGATCCTAAATAGATTAGGATAGAAGATAGCTCAAGTGTGGAAAAACTAGGTGTTTGAAAACAAAAACTCAAAGAAAAATCTTGGGAAAACTCTTGGTAAAAGATATGAGTGAAGAACAAAACAAATCTCCCAATTTTCTATTTTTCTTGGAAATTTTGGCTCTAAAAATCTTAGCTAAAATCCCAAAGGAATGGGGTTTATATAGGCCAAACAGAAAACTAGCCGTTAGGCTGAGCTGTCAGCCTGACAGGCTTGCGGTCGACCGGTCCGGTCGACCGCCAACGGTCATAAATATGACCGTTGGGCCATCCCGGTCAACCGCCCGGCCGACCGCCCAGATACAGAGAGCAAAGCTCTCTGGTCCGGTCGGCCGGTCGGCCGACCGTCCCATTGCCTGCCAGACGTGCACAAGGCTGTGCACGTCGGTCGACCGCAACGGTCGACCGGCCTTTGGTGCGGCCGACCGTGCGGCCGACCGACCGTGCCTGTCAGCCAAAGTCTGGGTCAGAAACAGGGTCAGAAAAACAGTTTAAAAATATTCTTAAAAGTACTTGTAAATCTTGTAAAAATCTCCAAAAATAGTTTTAACATTTTGCATTGATATATAAATATGTGATAAAAATTTTAACTCAAATATCAAGCAATTTGAACTATTTTTGTGTCTTATCATTTTTACTAAAAACCAAAAACTTGTATTTTATCAAACTTGGATTTTTCAACACATGAATAGGAAAGTCAAAATAAGTTTGTATAACTCATGTAAGCATGTATGTATATAGAATACATCTAATATACATATAAACTTGTTTTGATCAATCTATTCATGAAAACCAATTCCAAATCATGAAACGTGTGTGTATTTTGCACTTGAGCATATCAACTATTCTTATCTTTACAAATGGATCTAAACACACTAAACTAAACTATGGATACCTAAGTCTTCTTGACGATCTTCCATCTTCAAGTCGACTCGATCCAAACTCCGTGATCCACGAGTGCAAAGGTATGATCTTGATGCTTGGACACAGGAATCACCATGAAAAGCTTCTAAACTCCTTGTTGAAGCTAATCACCAACTAATATCTTGCTAAATGATCTGAAACTTAAAATCACAAGATTATTAGTAAACATAACTTCATGAGTTAATCATCATCAAAACTAGAGTGGAAGGCCTCTGGGCCAACAATCTCCCCCTTTTTGATGATGACAAAACTCATGGAGTTATATATGCATGGATTAAAGTTAAGCTTCAAAGAAGCTCCCCCTTAACTCATGCATAAAACAAATAAACAATAAATATGCAATGAATGACAATGCATAAACAATAAAAGGCTCTAGATACCCAATGAAATGTTCAAAAACATGCTTCTAGATACCAATTAAAATTAAACTAAATTAAACTTAATATATGCAAAACATAAATATGCATATATAAAACTCAACAAGATCTTTCTCCCCCTTTTTGTCAATCATCAACAAAGGGGTAAAAACAAAACTAAATCAATAAAATTTTCTCCCCTTTTTGTCTAAAACAAGGAATCAATAAAGGGGTAACAATCAATTAAGATATCAATTGAAAATATGTCAAAGTAGCATCTTGATACCAATTGAAAGTAAACATAGATCAATAAATTTTATATGCTATATACATTCATGAAGAGGAAGACGGTAAGTTAGCTTCCCTACAAATATGCATTACATGAAGAAGGGATGACAAGCCCTAATTCACATAACACATAATATGCAATGCATAAGAGGAGATGTGAAGCTCCCCCTACACACGTGTACCATATAAAGAAGAGTTGTCAAGCTCCTCAATACAAGATACACTCATCATGAATCTATATGTAGAAGAGATGTTAAGTTCTCCTTGCATATAGGCAATATAAATCAAAAATTTTGAAGTACCAATTTGAAATCATTAATATCTTGATATCAAAAGAGAGTATTTTTCTTTTTAAGCATATGATATCAATTTGAAATTTATATTTTCTATCATAAAGTAAGGGAGTGGAAAAATAAACACCAATTGAAATATGAAAATCGAATTTTCTCCCCCTTTATGAGATACAAACTAAACACATGCATAAGCTTGTTTAAAATACCAATTGAAAGCTAAATCAATTGAAACAAAGTTGAAACTCAAGCTCTAGCATAAACAAAATTTGTGCTCAAGATATAGGGATATAATAAGCACAAATAAAATATATATGTATGAAAAATTAGATACCAATAGAAATTGATATCATTAGACTTGAAAACTAATATCATATGTTATGTGTATGTATGCTTTCAATTTACTTATACAAAAATAATATATGAGTATACAAAGAAGATCAAAATTGATACCAATTGAAAGAGTTCAATGATACCAATTGAAACAATAATAATAGCAAGTGTATACCTCATATTACAAAACGAAGAATACGAACTAGTTAAATAGAAAATTTTGTTAACTAGTACGAAATCCTTCAAGTAAGGAATAAAAATAAATTATTTTTCATAAAGCATGAAATTCACAATATAATCAACACTCTAAGCCAATGAAGCTTAAATATGACTCATGAAAACTAAACATGAGTAAACAATAAATGTGAGTGTACAAATACAATGTAAAGATCATAATCATGAAAAAAATATTCAATTAAGCTCAATTATTCCTTTAAACATGAAAACATGAAAATCATCAACAATTATTTAATCTTCAAGGCATATGTATGTCTTATACAAACTAAGGTATACATACATATCCAAACACAACGAGTCCATAAAAATATATGCATGAAGGCACGTGGCTCAAAAGGATGTATATGTATAACAATAATTTGGATAAAATGGACATATACATGAAGTTAAAAATTTAAACATATGAAAACATAGATAACATGAAAAACTAAATTTCCATTAAAAACAAATTTATACTTCAAGGTATATGTATGATTTGTCAACACAAAAAGTATACATACATATCCCTAAACACAATTGAGTCCATATCTATATAGATTTGCATGAAAGGCCAATGACTCAAGGGGTATACATGTATATCTTAAAGTTTGGCAAAATAGACATATACATGAAATTTAAACATAAAACAAATACAAAAATGGGAATACAAGTTTAAAATGTATGGATCATCAAAACTAAACTATACTAGCACATCTAATGGGTTCAAATAGCATTCAAGCACAAACATATATAAATTTATTTGTGGCCCACTATATGTACAAGTATATATCCTAGTCTTAATGAAAACTAACATTTAAACAAAAATTCAAATCATGAAGCATCAAAAACAAGATGAAATCATCATGACAAAACTAAACATGATTATTATGTAAATCCACATGTCATTAGAGCTCTGATGTACATGATAGCTAAACAAAAGTGAGAACACTAAAATAATGGTCCAAATTAAACATGGGTGTCTCAAAATGCTATACATGCATGTCAAGGATCTAATAATCATGGCATTTACAAAATAATCTACAAACATCAAAACATGCTATAAATGATAAATATGGAAAGCATGCAAACATAAATAAGGAGTAAGAGACCGTTACCAAAACCTATGAGGCAACTCTCCATGACTCCAAAACAAGGTGGCCATCTCCACCAAACTTTCCTTGAAAGTGATGCATCCAAATAGTTTCCTTTAAGCACGGAACGCATCCACTCCAAGGTACCGCTACTCTCACGTCATGTGAGAGCCCACACCTACATCATAAACAATAGGGGTGGTCTTTGGTACCCATACTCTTTTGGGTCCATGGGGGTTAGTCCCTTCTCTAACCCAAACAAATTTATTTGCTAAATTACAATCATGTATACGATCAAAGCAAAATTTAGCAAGGTGGCCCTTACGTCTACAATGTGTACAAGTGTACACATGAGCATACATAGTGTGATGGTGTCCGCGAGGAGCATGTGTATGCCGTGGAGGGTGTGCACGCATAATAGATGGAACCTGTTTCTTTCGAAACAAAGTTTCCAAACGTGTGTGACTCTTGGCACATTGGCTCAAAGTGGAGCCCAAACAATCTACACTCTTCTTAAGTATGGATATATCATTATTAATTAAAGAAGAGGTGGCACATGCAATAGGTGAACTATGTGAAGCTACTCTAGCATGGCAAATATGAGAATCAATTTTATTTTGCAAAGAATTATTTTTCTTTAAACAATCTTCTAAATCCTTAGAAATAGAAGCAATCTTTATTTTCAAAGAGTCATTTTCTTTTAAAACAAAACTAACTTTTGAAGACACGTTTTCATTTTTCTTCAAAATTATTTCACAATCATTTTTAGATTTTAAAACTTTATTTTCTTTTAGAGCAAGGTCTAGTTGAGATCTCAATGAATCTCTTTCATTATAGACCTCAACCTTCTCTTGCAAAATCTTATCAAGTTTAGAAGACAATTTTTCATTTTCTTTATTTAAAGCTAAAGTCTTCTTTTTCAAAACATTATATTTTTCTATTAGTTTTTCACAAACAATAGATAGTTCTTCATTCAAAGCATGGGGATCAATATTCTCATTACATGAAGAACTAGCACTATCATCACAATCTAAGTGGGGTTCCGAATGTACCTCAAGGGAGTCATTCCGTTGGACCATATAGCATTGTGAGTCGGATTCTCCACTAGACTCCTCCGGTTGGATTGGCAAATGAAGCTCGGAGGTGGTTGTGGTTGTCAACTTGTTCCACACTGCAAAAGCGGAATCAAGATTAGAAACATGCATAAGATCATCTTTAGAAAGCGTGCTTCTAATGGCCTCAAGGGCTAGTGCATTGGCCTCTATATGCTTGCTATCACTAAGGTAGGATTCCTTGGTAATGGTAAGGTGAACCTTATATCCTAGGGCTTGTAAATAGATGGACATCCTAGTCTTCCAAACAAGAATGTTGGAAGCATCAAACATAGGTGGGGTCATGAAGTCCATGGGTCCAAACTAAATGTGTGCAAACAAGATGAGTGTGCAAATGCAAATGAAGATTAGATAAACAAAAGGATCTCACTCCTAGGATGTTAAGCCTAAGTATCAGGAGCGTAGACTCTGATACCAATTGAAAATCACCTAGAGGGGGAGGGGGGGCTGAATAGGTGATTATGCTAATCTAGAAACTAAATGCGAAAGCTAAGATAAATTTGCACAAACTTAATATAACCAACAAGTGTAGCCGAATTCCCCGTGAAGGGCTCTGGACTAACTCCTCTTGATTCCCCTAGATAAGGGTTGAGGTGCTATATGAAGCTCTTGTGGTTAAGTATAAGTGAGACACACACACAAGCAAGCCAAGCATATAAAGATGAAAATATGAAATATGCAAGGCACAACACAAGCAATGAATGATATGATAATATGAATGATGCTATGCACAAAGTAAAGAGAGAGAGAGAGAGTTAGAGAGACAATGGATCAAACGCAAACACAATGATATGTTCCGAGCTTCGAGCCCCTAGCTCTACGTCCCCGCCTTCACCGAGAAGGATTTCTAATCCACTATCTTGTCCACCGAGAACTCCCACCGAGGGAACCTTCACCGAGAAGGATTTTTACAACAAGGGAGTACCGAACTCCTCTCTCAAACACCACCTCACAACCGAGGGGTAGGCCCGTAGCCAAACAACCACAATCACCTCTACCGAAGAGGGATACAAACCACCAAGCTCTACCTCACACAAGAGGGAGAAAACAACAATCTCCACCTCTACCAAAGAGGGAGCAAACACCAACCCAATACAACAACCTCAACCTCTACCAAAGAGGGAGCAACACAAGAAATCAAGGGTTTACAACAAGTGATCACAAAAGATCACAAACTCAATCTCTTTTCCCACAAACAAAAGATCCTAAATAGATTAGGATAGAAGATAGCTCAAGTGTGGAAAAACTAGGTGTTTAGAAAACAAAACTCAAAGAAAAATCTTGGGAAAACTCTTGGTAAAAGATATGAGTGAAGAACAAAACAAATCTCCCAATTTTCTATTTTTCTTTGATTTTCCAAAAACCTAAATCTATACAAAGATAAATCTTTTTGGCACAAAACTCTTTTGAAAACTCTTTTAAAACAGTAGAGAAAGTCTGGAAATTTTGGCTCTAAAAATCTTGGCTAAAATCCCAAAGGAATGGGGTTTATATAGGTCAAATAGAAAACTAGCCGTTAGGCTGAGCTGTCAGCCTGACAGGCTTGCGGTCGACCGGCCCGGTCGACTGCCAACGGTCATAAATATGACCGTTGGGCCATCCTGGTCGACCGCCCGGCCGATCGCCCAGATACAGAGAGCAAAGCTCTCTGGTCCAGTCGGCCGGCCGGCCGACCGTCCCATTGCCTGCCAGACGTGCACAAGGCTGTGCACGTCGGTCGACCGGCCTTTGGTGCGGCCGACCGTGCAGCCGACCGACCTGGCCTGTCAGCCAAAGTCTGGGTCAGAAACTGGGTCAGAAAAACAGTTTAAAAATATTCTTAAAAATACTTGTAAATCTTGTAAAAATCCCAAAAATAGTTTTAACATTTTGCATTGATATATAAACATGTGATAAAAATTTCAACTCAAATATCAAGCAATTTTAACTATTTTTGTGTCTTATCATTTTTACTAAAAACTAAAAACTTGTATTTTATCAAACTTGGATTTTTCAACACATGAATAGGAAAGTCAAAATAAGTTTGTATAACTCATGTAAGCATGTATGTATATAGAATACATCTAATATATATATAAACCATTTAAACTTGTTTTGATCAATCTATTCATGAAAACCAATTCCAAATCATGAAACGTGTGTGTATTTGCACTTGAGCATATCAACTATTCTTATCTTTACAAATGGATCTAAACACACTAAACTAAACTATGGATACCTAAGTCTTCTTGACGATCTTCCATCTTCAAGTCGACTCGATCCAAACTCCGTGATCCACCGAGTGCAAAGGTATGATCTTGATGCTCGGGCACAGGAATCACCATGAAAAGCTTCTAAACTCCTTGTTGAAGCTAATCACCAACTAATATCTTGCTAAATGATCTGAAACTTAAAATCACAAGATTATTAGTAAACATAACTTCATGAGTTAATCATCATCAAAACTAGAGTGGAAGGCCTCTGGGCCAACACAATTTCTGTTATTCACGATCATAATTACTCTTAAATCAAAGCTTTTAAATAAAATCGGGAGGACTCTACTCATCGTTGCCAGGTTCTTCAGTTTCCCTACCACTCAACACTACCTTCCTATATCATGGATGCATAACTCTCATCTCCATGAATGCAACTCCAAAATCATGCAAATCGGAGCTGATGGCCAAGATATCACCCGGATACCCACGAGATAAGAAACAGGGTTACATACAAAATAACTGAAAATATTCAGGGGCTATTGATAACTTTTCAGGACTCCAAAATAGTTATTTAATTCTTCAAAGGTTTAAATGAAATTTATCTCATTTAATAATTTGGATCGGGTTCATAACGAGTTTGGGTCTGTTTGAATCTAAAACCCAATAATTCATAACTTTCTTTCTCCTCATCTTCTTTTATAAAGCAGCAACAACAATCGCTGCTGCTCTTCCCATGCACCGCTGGGCCCCACGACTGTCACCTCGCACCCACATCCTCGGTGCTGCCGCAACTCGGTGCTGCCTCTGGCTGCCGACCAGATAAGAGAGAAAGAGAGAGGGAAAGAAAGAAGAGAGATAAGAGAGAGAGAGAGAGAGAGAGAGAGAGAGAGAGAGAGAGAGATGGGGCTTGTTTTGACGACGACTTGCATAACATTCTCAAATTTTAAATCACTGAATTACCATAATCATAAACCTTTATACTTAATCATCCTGATATTCACTGAACATTTTGGTAGCATCCTCTATAATATGGACTCTGTCCTGATACAATATATTATTTCAGCCTATACCAGTCTACTTAATCACAATTTCGGCTTGACATCGCCTACTTATAAATTTCAAACTTAAATTTCATTAATATCAAATCTCAACATCATTAATAATATATAACTCGAGAGTACTCCTCTCGGTTCATAATTCAACTCAAAATCCATTCTAATCTATAACCAGATAAAACTTAGAACTTGTATCACTTCCAAAAAGATCATTAATAAAAAAATTCAAATCAACCAAAATACATAAGTGATACCTACTAGTAATACCATCAATATCATCTATATCTCTCGATATACACAAAACTCCAAGTATTACCACACACACACACACACAAAGACACACATAAGAAAACATAAAAATAAACTTAAGTGCTCAACCAAAGTGCTATCTGGTGTCTCCTCTGTCGCTCATAAGACCTTAAGCTAAATCCTTACCATTGGTCTGACCTGAAAGGGGGTTAGTAATATCGAGGTGAGCTAATGATTGAAGTTTAACCTGCACACAGAAAATACAGAATTTCAGAACTTTATAACAGTAGTGCAAGGTACTCAATACTACCGCAATAGCGAGTGGTTATGTGGGTCGTGATCCTCAAGGAGGGACTAGCAATGGATGCTTTTTGTAATTTCTCTTTTAAGTTATAAAAAATGGTTAAAGTTCTTCTTTTCATTCTGAAAAGAAAAAGAAAATAAGTTATGTTAAATAATGAAAGTGGTAGATAGAAGGAGAAGGTGATTTTGTACAAAGAAAGTGAAAAATAGTAGAGATTTGGTGATGGAGGTGATCTAAACTAAAGATTAAAAAAAAAAAACTAAAAGAACTTACCTACCTTTTCCGGTTGATGACTTACCTAGAATTCTTGCATGTTTACCTCGATCTGAAGGCGATCATCGCATAACTCATAAGATTAAGTCAGTCCCAATTCACATTACATCATCAAGGCTTCTTCAAGCAAGTATAAAATGATACAAAAAAAGGGAAGACACCATCGTCATGAGCTATCGATGGCACTCACTAAGGCAATACAATACTGTTGCTATTTGATTCACTTGGACTATCATCAAAACCAAAAGAGGAAGAGTAGAAGAAGAAGAAGAAATTGAAAACAAAGAAGAACATGAAAAAGTTACCTTTTTATTGCTTGCAGAAATGATGGAAGAAAGGAGGAGGTTACATCGGTGTCCTCTCAACATAAATCTCTCTCGCGCTCTCTCTCTCTCTCTATCTATCTTACTTACATGAATCTTAGTCTAACCTATGCTTACAAAGAAATAAAAATTACATAAAATAAAAATAAAATCTATATTAAAAAGAATGAAAAACTAGCCTAAGAATCCTTCTCTGCTTGATCACTCTCTATACATTGAGAAATCCCAGTATTTATAGGCAAAATCAAAAGGGGAGAGTGTGAGAAGATAGGGGAACAAAACGCTCCCCTATCTGTTGCAACAGACCCGCGGATCCGCGGCTTTGGCCATGTATCCATGGCCAGATGGCCACATCCTGAGAGCAGTTCCTTCCCACACTTTGTTTCATCCATTTATCCAAAAAGATATATTGTTTGATCTTCTGATTTTGATGGTTCTTCTGTTGATTTTTGGCTTTAACCACTTGATTTGTAGAGATCTAATTTAACAGATTGATCAACTGGTTTTATTTTCTTTGATTTGCCCTGAGTTGCCCTGATTTTTGATTTGAATTAATTCTGAATTAAATCAGAATTTTTATGGGCTTTTGGGCTTGTTTCTCTTCCTTCTCTCTTAGTAATGATTCTGCACATTATTAAATAAAAATAAGACTAAATAACAGGATTTATTATATAATAGATATGAGAATATGACAATATATATGCAATATCAGTGACTGATCACACCCTTACACTTATCTTTTGCTCGCCATCTAGCAAAACATCAAAACTAAACTTAAAAAATATTAGACCACTTTCGCAGATCACGCGATTACATTGAGCATGTGTAACAAGTTGTTAAACCTCTAAGTTTTTCCTAGAGGACGAGTTTTGTCTCGTGAGGGTTTTTAGTAGATTACACCCACAAAATCCATAAAGAAAGAGAAACAAAGTGTTAGTATTTTGAAAACACATTTTGAAAGAAAAAAATATTTGAAGTATTATTGTAAGATTAAGTTATCTATAAGTTATAGGAAAACTAAACTTTGCATTCTTAAGCTTAGTCTTTATTTAAAAACTTATTATCAATCAAGGCAAGAAGTCAAACTGTATTTCTCATCTAGTTTATTATTTTATCCTACGTTATATACACCTTTGTGATCGTGAAATTTTGACTTGGGGTTCTTTAACTCTAACTCTTATGCCTTATTTTTTTCTTTTATTTTTTTAATATTTTTGATGGTATTATTCCTTAGTTCTATTAGGCTTTCTAATCTGCCCATGTAACGATCCTTTTGTTGGTGAATCCCAAATCGAACGGTCTTAGGGCACCAGGTGAGAAATACCCTAAGGACTTAAAGACTCGAGCAAACAAGACCACAAAACTATGAATTTTATTATATGAACCGCTATTAGGCTTGAATACTTATGCTTTATAAGGAACAAAGACCCATCTTAATCAGAGGATTTTTGATATATTATATATATATATATATATATATATATATATATATATATATATATATATATATATATATATATTTAATAAGGCATAAGAATCTTTGTTTTTGAACCCTAAGTGTGTAAGTGTATAAAGCTTGAATATTTCATCAAGGTAAAAATTAAGACTAAATTACTTTTCCAAATTTTCTTTCTAACTCTAGAAATCATACAAATAATCTTATTTTGATCAAGTATAAGAAATCCTAATTATGATTCTTTTATGCCGTAAAATTAACTTAATTTCTTACAAAAATAGGTGAAAATATTGTTTCTATTTTCAAAAAGTTTTTACAAGCAAAGAAAATGTTAAATTTTTTCAATAATAAAAGGAAAACCTAAGTTATGTTAGAACCCTTCCCCACACCTATCTCATGCATTGTCCTCAATGTATGAATTAATGCATAAATGCATGAAAAAGAAGAAAGGGAAGGAAAATTGTTACCTCAAGGTGGCGGTTCCGGTGGTGATTGGGCCAATGTTTCTGGCCAATCAAGATATGGTGGTTCACGGAACCTACCTTTATTGACCTTTTTTCTATTTACATATTTACGGTCCCCAATATGAATAGGATCATGAAAGATCCTATCATGAAACTTATTCCCTTTATAAGACCAGTATTGAAAAATCATCACATAGTCATTGTGGTCAATACCTTGATCCAACAATAGAATGTGATTTTGTAGAATGGATGATTTGGGCTTTGAAATGAAAAGTTTGGGAACCAATCTAACTCGAAAAAATCAAGTTTGGATTTGAGAGTCGGTATTGGTTTAATAAAAAGATGCAAATCAAAGAACTGAGTTTCACATTCTCTTCCCAACAATGGGATGTGACTATCCAAAATTAGTGATTCAATTTCTATATTTATGGGTACGAAAATAAATGTTGGCTCCGAAAATTGGTCCAAATTGGGTAATGAAACTGGAGTCAACATAGATTCGAAAATGAAAACTAAATCACAAGGTTAGGGATCAGGGTAACATTCACATTCAAATTCAATCTCATTGAATAGAAAACTTGCCAATTTGTCCAAGGTATGGAATTGGTCAAGTTCAAATCTGTGTGATGAAATTGACTCTAGATCAAAATCTTCAAGATTCCATGATTCTTTACTTTCATCAATATGGCTAGAAGTGTCGGGAATGGTCAAAGATTTGGGTAGGGAGAGTTTTCTTATTCTTATACATGTTTTTCAATCGACTAAGTCTTGCTTCTATCATATCTAAAGGATCACCTTGGAATAGAATAATGATTCCATACTATTTTCTAAGTCGGTTTGTTCTTCTTGAAAAATAAAGTAAGGATCTTTGATTTGAAAATTTTGATGGGATTTTGAGTCTTCTAAAATTTGAATTCGTCGCTCAAGCTCTTCTAAGGCTTCCATCCTCTTTTCCAGTCAATTGATTCTTCTAATGGTTGTTCAGGAGAAGAGTATATGAAGCTGGATGTTGGTAAGGTGGTTGACTATATAACTCGGGGCAGTTGTATCCCCACTGACTCTATGAAGAGTGATGATGATTGTTCCAGTCTTGTTTCATAGTATTAGGACTGGGGCATATATTGATTCGGATAAGACCAATCCAGCATAATTGGTTGGTTAAAGTTATGATATGCCGGGTTGGTAATATCCGAGTTAAAAGAGGTCGGGTGAAATATAGATTACTATTTGCATATGAATAAGTATATCACCAAGATGTCAAAAACAAAAAATAAAAACAAGCAAACAAACAAACAAATTAAAAGAAAAAAAAATCTAGCCTAAGTTAGGGTAGATGATCGAGAAATGAAAGTAATAAGAATTACTGTGTAGCTTTGGGCTAACGGGTCGTGTCCACGAGGAGGAATGCGATGGAAGCTTTTTGGTATTTTTGTTAAGTAACAAAGAATGGAGTTGGTGTCTTATTTTTTTTTATCAATTGAAAAAGAGAATGGAGAGAAGGTAAATGATTAAAGAAAAATTGTAAACTTAGAGAAGACTTTGGAAAAAGAGATTTTTTTTTAAAAGTTTGAAGAGTGATTTGTTGTCTGTAATATAAGAAGAAGATCTGGGCTCACTATCTCACTTACTCAAGATGTGTTATTCTCTTAAAATTCTTAGTGCCACAACTTGATCATAGGCAAAATCCTAAGCTTGAGTTTAGAAAGTTTTAAGTAAAGCAAATAAGATAGTTTGGAAGAGTTAACTCTATTCTTTAAGAATCATCTTGAATTGAATGTTAAATCATCAAGTCTTTCAAGTATGAAATAAAAACAAGTTCAAGAGATGTTTAAAAGAAGTAGAAGTTTAAAAATCCAAACTCATCCTCACGTGCCTTCAAGAACACTTTCAAAGAAGAACGGCTTAGTTTAGGCATGCATATGATTCCATTGGGTCTTTACATCAAAACCATTCAAAAAGAAGAGGGATCAAAGAAAGGAACAATAGTGAGCCCAGAAAACGAATTTAGCTACTAATGAAAGATGAAAAACAATACATGAAAATAAAGCAAGACATACCCGTGAATTGGAGTGGAAGAAGAGAAAGCTTGATCCTTTTATTGATGTCACTTCAATCTTCAGATTACAATCACCCTATTCCTCTCTCTCACTGGTATTTGAACTGAACTATAAATTATAAAACAGAGATACAACTTCTATACTATCTAACAAAGAGCCTAAACCTTAAAAACAAAGAGAAAAATTTAAACTAAGTTCCGGTCCCTTTTTCTCTGAAAATACAGTATTTATAGGCAAAAACCAAACGGGGGAGGGCGTACGAAGATAGGGGAGCAAACGCTCCCCAACAAACTCAACAAGGCTGCAGAAACGTGACTTTGGCCATGTTTTCGAGGCCTGGCTGTAGCCAGGTGGCCATAGCCAGGGGTACACCTCCTGGTTTTGTGTTTTGACTTTATCTCCTGCTGGTTTTCCCGTTTCAGCTCCAGGATTTGACGAAACAATCTTTGATCCTTAGCTTTAACCACTTGATTTGAGAAGATTCATTTTAACCAGTTTTTAACCTCTCTGATTTGCCATGATCTGCCCTGATTTCCTGATTTCGAATTAATTCTGAATTAAATCAAAATTTTATGGGCTTTTGGGCTTGTTTCTCTTTCTTATCCTTTAGCAATGGGCCTGCATTTTATAAAGAAAAATATGACTTATTATTATGATTTATTTAGATAATAAACATGGTAGTGTGATAATAAATATGCAATATATGTGACCGATCAGTAGACCTTAGACCAAGACGACTCCTAACTGCTTAGACCGTCCACGGGGGGTATATTGCAGAATCTGACCACAAGTTAATCGGCCAGGTAGGGGCAAGATTGGTGGGAGGTATCTGTGCTTAAAAACAATGGGCCTAATTATGTCAAACTACCAGCCTTCAGGGTTTCGCCCCTTAATTCCTAAAATTTGACACTGATTTGGTAAGAGTTAAATTCTAATCAATCCCCAAATATTTGAAGTATATTTGTAAGAGTTCAAGTAATTTATAAGTTGTAGGAATATCAAACTTTTCATTCTTAAACTTAGTCTCTATTCGAAAACATGTTATCAATCAAAGTAAGGAGTCAAATTGTATTTTTCATCTAGTCTATTACTTTACCCTGAGTCATATGCTCCATCGTGACCGTGAAGTTTGACTAAGGGTTCTTTAACATTAACTCCTATGCCTTATTTATATTTATTTTCGGTGGTATTTATTCCTCAATTCTATTAGGCTTTCTAATCTGCCCATGTAACGAGCCTTTAGTCGGTGACACCCAGACCGGACAGTCTTAGGGCACCAGGTGAGAAAACACCCCTAAGGACTTAAACACTCGAGCAGACAAGGCTACGAAACTAAGGGTTTTTATTTATAAAATGTACCCTTTTAGGCGTGAATACTTATGCTTCATGAGGCACAAATACCAAGCTTATTCAGAGAATTTATATATATATATTTTAAACTTATCTAATTATCTTTTGTATAAATATCAAGGCTTTCTTAGGCCAAAACACCTAGCTAATCAATAATTAGATTTGCAGATATATATATATATATATATTTTTCTTTTTTTATAAGGCATAAGAATTTTTATCTTTAAACCCTAAGTGTGTAGTGCATAAAGTGTGCATATTTCTTCAAGATAAAGATCAAGACTAAATTACTTTCATCAATTTTTTTCCAAACCCTGAAAATCAAACAAGTTATCTTATTTTGACCAAGTATAAGAAATCCTAATTATGATTTTCCTATTCCTTAAAATTGACTTAATTTCTTACAAAAATATATCAAAATATTGTTCTTACCTTTCAAAAAGTTTTTTTCATATATATAATATTTCTTTGTTTTCTTCGTTTTTTTAGTTATATTAGTCATGTTAGAGCCCTCCCTTACACTTATCTCATGCATTGTCTCCAATGTATGAAAGAAATGTATAGATGCATGAAATAAAATGGAAAAGAGGAAAGTTACCGATACACTGGGTCGAAAAGACTCATAGCCGTTTTATTTACTGGCACCGATTCTAAGAAAGGTTTAAGGCGTTGGCCATTTACCTTAAAGTCATTCTCATTCTTGGTGTCACTGATCTCTACAGCACCATGTGGAAACATGATTTTTACAACGAATGACCTAGTCCATCTTGATTTTAATTTTCCTGAAAAAGATGAAGCCTAGAATTGTAGAGTAAGACTTTTTGTCCAGGGACAAAAGTTTTTCTTATGATGTGTTTCTCATGAAAATTTTAACTCTATCTTTAGTGATCTTAGCATTTTCATAGGCCTCATTTCTCAACTCCTCTAATTCGGAAATTTGTAATTTCTGAAGGTCACCGACCTTAGTCAAATCGAAATTCAACTGCTTGATTGCCCATAAGGCCCGATGCTCTAACTTAACGGGTAGGTGGCAAGCCTTCCCAAAGACTAACCTATAAGGAGACATCCCTAGAATCGTCTTGAAAGCGGTCCTGTAAGCCCATAGGGCGTCTACAAGTTTGGTGGACCAATCTTTCCGATTTTGTTTCACAGCCTTCTCCAAAATAAGCTTGATTTGTCTATTGGAGACCTCAACCTGCCCACTAGTTTGAGAATGATAAGGTGTGGATAACTTGTGAGTTATGGCATACTTTCACATAAGAGCTTCAAAGGATCTATTGCAAAAGTGAGTACCATTATCACTGATGATAGCACGAGAGGTTCCGAAGCATGAGAAAATGTTCTCTTTCAAAAATTTTAAGACAACTTTGTTATCATTAGTTCTACTAGGAATGGCTTCAACCCACTTGGACACATAGTCCACAGCAACCAATATGTATTGGTTTCCAAATGAGTTAGGAAATGGACCCATAAAATCAATGCCCCATCAAAGAGTTCTATTTCTAGAATTGGGCTGAGGGTATCATATCTCGTTTTGAGATCCTCCCCACCATCTGGCATTTAGGGCACGTCATGCCAAATTCATAAGCATCTTTGAACAAAGTGGGCCAATAGAACCCACTTTGTTGCACTTTTTCAGCAGTCTTGCGTGGACCAAAGTGTCCACCGCATGCAAGTTCGTGACAAAAGGTTAAAACACTCTTAACCTCTTCATCGGGAATGCATCTCCTAATAATTTGGTCAGAACAATACTTAAAAAGATACGGTTCCTCCCAAAAGAAATACCAGACTTGAGATAAGAACCGGTATATATTATTTTTGGACCAATGAGATGGAGTTTGGTTAGTGACTAAGTAATTCACTATATCAGCAAACCAAGGTTCCCTAAAGATAGCTAAGAGATTTTCAGCAGAAAAGTCCTCATTTATAGGCAATTCGTTGCATGGAGGACTTGGGATTCGTGAGAGATGGTCAGCAATGACATTTTCTACGCCTTTCTTGTCTCGAATCTCGAGATCAAATTCTTGAAGAAGGAGGATCCAATGAATGAGTCGGGCCTTGGCATCCTTCTTCATCATGAGGTACCTAAGCATAGAATGATCGGTGAAAATGATGGTTTTGGACCCTAGTAGGTAGGGACGAAATTTCTCTAAGGCAAACACTACTGCCAATAATTCCTTCTCAGTAGTAGTGTAGTTCAATCGAGCATCGTTGAGAGTCCTACTAGAGTAGTAAATCACGTGCTGCTTGTTATAAACGCTCTTATGGCAAAAAAAGAAGCGTCACACATGATTTCGAACGGCTTAGACCAATCCAGAGTAGATATGATTGGTGCAGAAATAAGCTCTCTCTTAAGCTTCTCCCATGAATTCATACATGCAGCATTGAAAGTGAAGGACACGTCCTTAGCTGACAGATTAGTCAAGGGTCTAGCAATCTTGCTAAAATCCTTGATAAATCTTCGGTAAAATCCGGCATGTCCTAAGAAGATCGAATATCCTTCATGCATTTGGGCATGAGAAGCTTAGCAATAATCTCAATCTTGGCTCTATCCACTTCAATTCCTTTCTTGGAGATTTCATGACCCAAGACAATTCCATGTTTTACCATGAAGTGACATTTCTCCTAGTTCATTGTCAGATTTTTCTCAGCACAACGTTGGAGAACAAGTTCTAAATGGTGAAGAAATTGAGTGAACGAATCTCTATAGATGAAGAAATCATCCATGAAGATTTCTAAGAATCGTTCTACCATATTAGAAAAAAGACTCAACATGTAACGTTGAAACGTTGCTAGGGTATTGCACAAGCCGAAAGGCATTCGACTATAAGCAAATGTCCCAAATGGACATGTGAACGTAGTCTTTTCTTGGTCTTTAGGAGCAATAGGAATCTGATTATACCCCGAGTAACCATCCAAGAAACAGTAATACTCGTGGCCCGCTAAACGTTCAAGCATTTGATCAATGAAGGGAAGTGAAAAATGGTCCTTACGAGTTGCAGCATTTAGCTTCCTATAGTCAATGCAAACTCGAATCTTCGTGGGAAGTCGAGTTTGGACCAACTCTTTGTTCTCGTCTTTAACTGGTGAAATTGGATTTCTTTGGAACCGCGTGGACAGGACTGACCCATTGGCTATCAGAAATGGGATAGATTATCCCATTGTCTAAGAGTTTCACAATTTCAGCATGAACAACCTCTTGCATTAAAGGGTTTAACCTACACTGCGGGTCTCTTTTAGGTGTTGCATCTTCATTGAGATGAATGCGATGTTGAACTATGGTTGGACTCAATCCCTTTATATCAGTCATAGTCCAACCAATAGCTTTCCTATATTTTCTTAGAATTGCTTTAAGATCTTCTTCTTGCCCGTCGTTTAAATGGGAGGCAATGATGACAGGAAAGGTCTCTTGTTCACCTAAATAGACGTACTTGAGATGCGCAGGTAAGACTTTCAATTCTAAGGAAAAGGAAGGCTCACTGGAAGGATGAGTCATATTTATTGGCTTAATATTTGGTGAAATAGGGTTCGAGGCCCAATTCACAGCAGACTCAATAACCTGATCAAGATTAAAGTCGTCAGACTCTAACCCGAAGTCACACTCAGTTTCTAGTTTCAGTTCTTCTCTGTGTTCACTTGTTAAGTTCTCAATGAGGTTGACTTCAAATGTTTGGTCCTCAACATTACGGGGTTATTTTCTAGGTTGAAGACATTGACTTCTCTAGTCATGTCCCCAAAGGTTAACCTCATGGACCCATTCCTACAATTGATGATGGCATTGGCAGTAGTAAGGAATGGTCGCCCTAGGATAACAGGAGTTTGAGCCCTAGGATTGGACATATGTTGTGTCTCTAGAACTATGAAATCAACGGGGTAAATAAACTCCCTGACTCGGATAAGGACATCATTAATTTCCCCCTTTAGAACTTTCACTGAACGGTCAGCCAGTTGGATAGTGACTCGAGTTAGACTAAGATCGCCCAACCCGAGTTGTTGATAAACTGAGAATGGGAGCAAGTTGATACTTGCCCCCAAGTCAAGAAATGCACGACTAATCTCGGCTTGTCCTATGGTGCAGGCAATGGTGGGATAACCTGGATCCTTATACTTGACAGGGATCGGACCCGATAGTAGCTCACTAATGTTAGTGGCTAACAAGATCTTTTTGGGTACATTAGTCATTCTCTTCTTGGTGCACATGTCCTTAAGAAACTTAGCATAGGATGGGACTTGTTGGATAGCATCAAGAAGTGGAACATTTATCTTCACTTGATTGAAGATATCAATTATCTTATCTATGTGTGGATTTTGCTTGTTATTTTTCAGCCTATTAGGAAATGGTACTATAGGCTGGTGCACTTTACTGGTTGACTTATCTGTTTCAAATTTGTCAGATTTTGACGGACTGGGACTAGATGAGGTGGATGGTTGAGTGTGGTTGTGCTGAATGGGTTAGATGGTGTTGACACTTGATTATTAACTTTCTTTCCCAACCTCAATGTATGGACAGTATTGCATTGATTCAATGATTGATCCTCAACCAAATGAGCTTGTTGAGAATTCCTAGGATTGGTTATTGGCTGACTAGGCAAGTTACTCTTTTGTCTCTCATTCTGTGGAGTGGCTAATTGGCTCATTTGAACCTCTACCCTCTGTATTGTTTGCATGAGAGAATCTTGGTTCTTCATGTATCTTTTCATGTTTCTTTCAAAGTCAGCCATTCTCCTTTTTAGTTGAGGATTCTGGAAGGAAGATTGTGGAGTTTGGTTGGGAATGTTTTGTTGATAGTTTGAAAAATTAGGTGGATGGTTGGGAGAATTATGATGGAAATTGAAAAAGTTAGGTTGATGATTGAAAAAATTATTGGCATGATGGAAGTGGCTTGCATGATTTGACCATGACTGGTCATTGTTATTTTGGCTCCATGAGAAATTTAGGTGATTTCTCCAGCCAGGATTGTACGTTGGTGCATAAGGATTATTGTTCGGCCTTGAAAAGGCCCCATTCATCGGTTCAGGAAAGTGTTGTTGAGCTTGAAATACAGGACACTCTTCAAACACATGATTCATGGCTTGACAGTAAGTACAGCACGGAGTTGGAAATTAGTTTGGGCTGACTTGATTGACTGGACTTGATTCCTTAGTTTCTAAACCTTCCAATCTTCTCACTAGGTTAGCTAACTTAGCCTCGTTAGTTATGAATGATTCAATAGAATGAAAACCTTTTTTTGAAGAGATGGAGTTTGAGTTCCTCGAGATTTCACTAGTAGGTTCCTATTGGATGGTTGTTTCAGCTAGATTCTCATATAAATCCCATCCTTCATTTTCATCCTTATGCAAGAATCTCCCTTGGCACATGCTTTCTATGAGGATCTTGGTTGAATAGTCTAAACCGTCATAAAAAATTTGACATTGTCGCCATTTCTCAATTTCATGATGAGGACATTGGACAAGGAAGTCTTTACAATGTTCAAAGTACCTCTAAAACGGTTCACTAGTTTCTTACTTGAATTACATAATGTTCTTTATTATGAGAGCGGTATTATGAATTGATAGAATTTCTTCAAGAATATCTTGATGAAACCATCTCAAGATGTGATAGAGCCGGCCGCTAAGCTGTAAAGCCATTTCTTGGCTAAGTCCTTAAGAGCGAAAGGGACAAATCTCAACCTAATAGCATCATCTACAAGGTGTGGGATTTTCATCATTAGACATACTTTCTCAAATTCTCTTATGAAGAAATAAGCATCTTCAGACTCTAAGCCATTAAAATAGGGGAGTGTGTTGATGAACTGAGGCTTGAGCTCAAAATTGTATTCACTAACTGATGGAAGTTGGATGCAAGATGGAAGTGAGGTTCTAATGGGATACAACCTATCCTGCAAAGATGTCAGTTGAGCCATAACCGGATGGTCTTAGTTCAAACTTGGGTGGTGATGTGTTTCTAGTCAACCTAGATGAATTAGGGTCTCTTGACCACACTTGCATGCACAAACACAATCACAAACAAGTTTACCAATAGTCAACGAGAGTAAACAACCAGGCCTAGTCTAAGGTAACCTTGACCTAGACAACTCCTAACTGGTTAATTGTCCATAGGAGGTATAATGCAGACTTTGACCATAAGCTAATCAGCCAGTCAGGGCAAGATTGGTGGGAGGTATCCGCGCAAAAGCGACGGACCTAATTAAGACAAACCACCAGCCTTCAGGGTTTCGCCCTTCAATCCCTTTCCTAGGCACTGATTTGGCAGGAGTCAAATTCTAACACCTTCCCCCTTAGGATAATCTCCTAATGAGTTCGAGATGTCCCTAAGGCCAACGTCTATCAGATTTTACTTAGGCTTAGGTTGTGCGTGTTTGGAGATGATTTGTAGGCTAAGGAAGGGTAATGACTTTCCCACCTTATCTTGATTTGGGTTTTGCCTTTAGAATTGATTGTGCAAAGTGTGCAAGATATAGAAAAGTAACATGCAAAAGTAAATATTACCCAAGAATGTTTCCTAAACTATATGCTATGCATACGTACCTTGTCTCTAGCTATCTTCAACAGTAATTGTAAAATAAACGTAATTAGACAAATACCTAGAATGCAAGTCTAAACGTGATTACTGTTGGATTAAAAATAGGGATTGTGAATATCAGATATGGCAAGAATAATAAAACAAAAAATTTATTTTTGTAAGCAATATGTCCTGCAAAAAAGACTTTTTAGTAGTCCATCAAAAAATTTCAACCTTTGCACTGTAATTTCTTGAAATTCTGTTTCCTACTTTCGAGAGTAGGGGCACAGAATAGAAAGTCTTCTCCTGTAAAGCTTGAATGCTAAATCTGAATCTTGACAACCCTAAAATAAGACACCAAACTTGTTAGAAAATAATTACACCATTCCCTCCCTGGCAACAACGCTAAAAATTGATTGAGAAATGAAAGTGATAAGAATTACCGTGTAGCTTTGGGCTAACGGGTCGTGTCCACGAGGAGGAATGTGATGGAAGCTTTTCAATATTTTTGTTAAGTAATAAAGAATGGAGTTGGTGTCTTTCTTTATTTTTTTTATCAATTGAAAAAGAGAATGAAGAGAAGGGAAATGATTAAAAAAAATTGCAAACTTAGAGAAGGCTTTGGAAAAAGTGATTTTTTTTAAAAGCTTGAAGAGTGATTTGTTGTTTGTAATATAAGAAGAAGATCTGGGCTCACTATCTCACTTACTCAATGATGTATTCTTCTCTTGAAATTCTTAGTGCCTTAATTTGATCATAGGCAAAATTCTAAGCTTGAGTTTAGAAAGTTTTAAGCAAAGCAAATAAGATAGTTTGGAAGAGTTAACTCTATTCTTTAAGAAATCATCTTGAATTGAACGTTAAATCATCAAGTCTTTCAAGTATGAAATAAAAACGAGTTCACAAGATGTTTTAAAAGAAGTATAAGTTTAGAAATCTAAACCCATCCTCATGTGCCTTCCAGAACACTTTCAAAGAAGAAAGGCTTAGTTTAGGCATGCATATGATTCCATTGGGTCTTTACATCAAAACCATTCAAAAAGAAGAGGGATCGAAGAAAGGAACAATAGTGAGCCCAGAAAATGAATTTAGCTACTCATGGAAGATGAAAAATAATACATGAAAATAAAGCAAGACATACTCGTGAATTGGAGTGGAAGAAGAGAAAGCTTGATCCTTTTATTGATATCACTTCAATCTTCAGATTACAATCACTCTATTCCTCTCTCTCACTGGTAATTGAACTGAACTACAAATTATAAAATAGAGATACGACTTCTATACTATCTAACAAAGAACCTAAACCTTAAAAATAAAGAGAAAAATTTAAACTAAGTTTCAGTCCCTTTTTCTCTGAAAAATACAGTATTTATAGGCAAAAATCAAACGGGGAAAGGCGTATGAAGATAGGGGGAGCAAACGCTCCCCCAACAAACTCAACAAGGCCGTGAAACACGGCTTTGGCCACGTTCATGAGGCCTGGCTGTGGCCAGAAGGCCACAGCCGGGTGGGGGGTACACCTCCTGGATTTGTGTTCTGACTTTATCTCCTGCTGGTTTTCCCGTTTCAGCTCTAAAATTTGACAAAACAGTCTTTGATCTTTAATTTTAACCACTTGATTTGAGAAGATTCATTTTAACCGGTTTTCAACCTCTCTGATTTGCTATAACCTGCCCTGATTTTCTGATTTCAAATTAATTCTGAATTAAATCAGAATTTGATGGGCTTTTGGGCTCGTTTCTCTTTCCTATCCTTTAGTAATAGGCCTGCATTTTATAAAGAAAAATAGGACTTATTAATATAATTTATTTAGATAATAAACATGGTAATGAGACAATAAATATGCAATATATGTGACCGATCAGTAGACCTTAGATCTAGACGACTCCTAACTGCTTAGACTATCCACGGGGGGTATATTGCAGAATCTGACCATAAGTTAATCGGTCAGGTAGGAGAAAGATTGGTGGGAGGTATCCGTGCTTAAAAACAATGGGCCTAATTATGCAAAACCATAAGCCTTTAGGGTTTCGCCCCTCAATCCCCAAAATTTGACACTGATTTGGCAAGAGTCAAATTCTAGTCAACTTTCCCCTTAGGTCAGTCTCCTATTGAGTTCGAGATGTCCCTAGGGCCAACGTCTACTCAGTTTTAGTTAGGCTTGGATTTGTTAGTAAGGAGATTGTTTGTGGGTTAAGAGAGGGTAATAACTTCCCCACCTTATCTTGTTTAGAGGACAAGCCCTTAAATCAATTTAGTGTAATGTGTACATGTATATGAAAAGAAACACTTAAGCAATGTAAACAATTCAAAAGTGTTCCTATACTACATGCTATGCACACGTACCTTTATTCCAGCACTCTTCAATAGCAATGTAAAATGTAAACAAAATTAAATAAATGACTAAATACAGAGTCTAACCTGTTTTTAGCATTTAATAAAAATCAATTTACTATAAAGTTAGAAAGTATGTATACTGAGTTAAACAGAAAACAAATAGTTGCAAAATCTTTACTTTGCAATTCAATCAACCTGCAAAAAATATAGGTTAGTAATTCACTCAGATTGCAGCAAATCTGAGGGTTTCTGGGCTTTGCTTTCTCGAGCAGAGTCCAAGGACACTTATATGTCTAATGCAGTAAAAATTTCCTTGTTAAACCTCTACACCAAGAATAAAGAAAAAAATTAACCAAAAATATAAATTTAAAAAGAGAATTACTTATCGTCCCTCCCCGGAAACGGCGCCAAAATTTGACTGAAGTTTAACTTGCACACAAAAAATACAGAATTTTAGAACTTTATAACAGTAGTACATGGTACTCAATGCTACCGCAATAACAAGTGGCTATGCGAGTCGTGATTCTCAAGGAGAGATTAGCGATGGAAGCTTTTTGCAGGTTATCTTTTAAGTTACAAAAAATGGTTAAAGTTCTTCGTTTACTTCTTGAAAAGAAAAAGAAAATAAGTTATGTTAAATGGTGAAAGTGGTAGATAGAAGGAGATGGTGATTTTGTACAAAAAAAGTGAAAAATAGTAGAGATTTGGTGATGGAGGTGATCTAAACTAAAGAATAAAAGAAAAAAAAGAAAAACCAAAAGAACTTATCTGCCTTATCCGGTTAATGACTTACCTGAAATCCTTACATGTTTACCTTGATCTGGAGGCGATCAGTGCATAACTCATAAGATTAACTCAGTGCCAATTCACATTACATCATCAAGGCTTCTTCGAGCATATATGAAATGATACAAACATAGAGAAGAATCCATCATCATGAGCTATCGATGGCACTCATTTAGACAAGGCAATACTGATGCTATTTGACTCACTTGGACTATCATCAAAACCAAAAGAGGAAGAGTAGAAAGAAGAAGAAGAAAACAAAAACAAAGAAGAACATGAAAAAGTTACCTTTTTATTGCTTGCAGAAATGATGGAAGAAAGGAGGAGGTTACATCGGTGTCCTCTCAACATAAGTTTCTCTCTCTTACTTACATGAATCTTAGTCTAACCTATACTTACAAAGAAATAAAAATTATATAAAATGAAAATAAAAAACTACACTAAAAAGAATGAAAAACTAGCCTAAGAATCCTTATCTGTTTGATCGCTCTCTATACACTGAGAAATCTCAGTATTTATAGGCAAAAATCAAAGCGAGAGAATGTGAGAAGATAGGGGAGCAAAACGCTCCCCCATCTGTTGCAACAGACCCGCGGATCCGCGGCTTTGGCTGTGGATCCGTGGCCAGATGGCCACATCCTGGGAGCAGTTCCTTCCCACACTTTGTTTCGTCCGTTTATCAAAAAAGATATATTATTTAATCTTCTGATTTTGCTTCTATTGATTTTCAGCTTTAATCACTTGATTTGTAGAGATCTGATTTAACTGATTGATCAATTGGTTTTATCTTCTTTGATTTGCCCTGATTTTTGATTTGAATTTATTCTGAATTAAATCAGAATTTTTATGGGCTTTTGGGTTTGTTTCTCCTCCTTTTCCCTTAGTAATGGGCCTGCACATTATTAAATAAAAATAAGACTAAATAACAGGGTTTATTATATAATAGATATGATAATGTTACAATATATATGCAATATCAGTGACTGATCACACCCTTACACTTATCTTTTGCTCGCTGTCAAGTAAAACATCAAAACTAAACTTAAAAAATTATTAGATCACTTTTGCAGATCACGCGATTGCATTGAACATGTGCAACAAGTCGTTAAACCTCTATGTTTTTCCTAGAGAACGAGTTTTGTCTCGTGAGGGTTTTTAGTGGATTACACCGATAAAATCCATAAAGAAAGAGAAACAAAGTGTTAGTATTTTGAAAACACATTTTGAAAGAGAAAAATATTGAAGTATTATTGTAAGAATAAGTTATCTATAAGTTATAGGAAAACTGAACATTGCATTATAAAGCTTAGTCTTTATTCAAAAACTTGTTATCAATTAAGGCAAGAAGTCAAACTGCATTTCTCATCTAGTTTATTATTTTACCCTAAGTTATATGCACATTTGTGATCATGAAATTTTGACTCGGGGTTCTTTAACTCTAACTCTTATGCCTTATTATTATTTTTTTTAATATTTTGGTGGTATTATTCCTTAGTTCTATTAGGCTTTCTAATCTGATCATGTAAGGAGCCTTCTGTTGGTGACTCCCAAACAAAAGAAATGGTAGAAGTGGTAGATAGAAGGAGATGGTGATTTTGTACAAAGAAAGTGAAAATTAGTAGAGATTTGGCGATGGAGGTGATCTAAACTAAAGATTAAAAGAAAAAAATAAAAACTAAAAGAACTTACCTACCTCTTCCGGTTGATGACTTACCTGGAATTCTTACATGTTTACCTTGATCTGGAGGCGATCAGTGCATAACTCATAAGATTAACTCAGTCCCAATTCACATTACATCATCAAGGCTTCTTCGAGCAAGTATGAAATGATACAAACATAGAAAAGAATCCATCATCATGAGCTATCGATGGCACTCTCTAAGGCAAGGCAATACTGATGCTATTTGACTCACTTGGACTATCATCAAAACCAAAAGAGGAAGAGTAGAAAGAAGAACAAGAAAATGAAAACAAAGAAGAACATGAAAAAGTTATCTTTTTATTGCTTGCAGAAATGATGGAAGAAAGGAGGATGTTACATTAGTGTCACTCTCAACATAAATCTCTCTCTTACTTACGTGAATCTTAGTCTAACCTATACTTACAAAGAAATAAAAATTAAATAAAATGAAAAAAAACCTACACTAAAAATAATGAAAAAATAGTCTAAGCATCCTTCTCTGCTTGATTTCTTTCTGTACACTGAGAAATCTCAGTATTTAAAGGCAAAAACTAAAAGGGGAGAGTGTGAGAAGATAGCGGAGCAAAACGCTCACCATCTGTTGCAATAGACCCGCGGATCTATGGCTTTGGTTGTGGATCCGCTGCAGGATGTGGCCAGATAACCACATCCTGGGAGAAGTTCCTTCCTACGATTTGTTTCGTCCATTTATCCAAAAAGATATATCGTTTGATCTTCTAATTATGATGATTCTTCTGTTGATTTTCGGCTTTAACTACTTGATTTGTAAAGGTTTGATTTAACTGAATGATCAACTAGTTTTATCTTCTTTGATTTGCCCTGATTTGTCCTAATTTTTTATTTAAATTAATTCTAAATTAAATCAGAATTCTGATTGACTTTTGGCCCATTTTCTCTTTCTTCTCCCTTAATAATTGGCCTGCACATTATTAAATAAAAATAAGACTAAATAACATGGTTTATTATATAATAGATAAGAGAATGTGATAATATATATGCAATATCAGTGATTGATCAGCTAAAAAGTTCAATGAGTAAACTAATATGATTTACATTCACTATTAAAACAGTATAAAATTTATATGAAATTCTTGAACCAAAATTTATTACACTAACTCTGGATTTAAGATTCAAGTATTAACAGATGTTAGTTTAGTGTGTCACCCATAATTTCACTAATGTGCAAAAATTTTATCCATATTGAACACGACTGTCTCAATTATATGACACGATATCATATTTTACAAATTTCAAATTTTATGATACACCCATCAGTAATCGTATTTTTTAAACATACAATCATAATTATATATATATCCGTGATTCATAAATCATACATCACATAGCACAATGTATATAAATATGACATGATCACAATGATGATTTCATATACTCCGTCTTCACCTTCCTCCCTTCCTTCAACGTAATGTATACATGAATTTTAACACCATCTTCCCCTCCTTTGGCTTCCGTCGGTCC